>CM024762.1:112496847-112706080 GCA_014218235.1 Colocasia esculenta
TATCTTTGTGTTGTGGTACGTTGTGTACCAGCCTCTTCAGGTGTTGAGGTGGACTTGTGTTTCATGGAGGTCGTATGGTGTGACCTTCCACATATTGTGTTTTACCCCTCTTTAGGGTCAGCATCTAATTGTGGTTTTAGTGTGTGGTGGATTGGCTTGCTGATGCCAGTCCTGTTACCCTACATGCATAGGTTGCCTGTAAGGCTTGTAGCTTAGGCGACCAATTGTTATAGTGGTTTGCTTGTGAAGCATGTGGCATAGGCATTTCAGTTGTTGGGTGAACTAGTGGTGCTGTGCTAGTCCTGTTGTTCCTCTTACCGTTTCAGATTTGTGTTAGCTAGTGCAATTATGCTTTAATTGCTGTTAATCATGATTGTTGTGAGCATGTTATGGTTTGGCTATTGGTGTTTCCAGTGAGACCCTTTGGGGTTGAGGTCTCTTCTATTTTCATGTGTTGTTTCTGGGAGGTCCCTACTGAGCCAGTGACTTGTTGAGGCTCACTCCCTTACAGCTCTTTTCAAGTGTTAGCCACTTGTATGGCTTGCGAGGCATTGTGGCAGACTTGTACCACCAGCAGTAGAGTTAGTTGTGATTATGTGAGCTTGTGCTCCCTCGGGGTATGCCCCAGGTAGTTGTACTTATATCTTGACATGTAATAATGTATTGAGATAGTTGTACTTTGTTGTATACATGTATGAGCATATGTACTTTCTTGTGTCTTATACACTTGTGGTTGTCTTTTATATTCTTACTGGACACTTTTGTGTGATATCCCTTGTGAGACTTTGGTCCGATCGCATAAGGCGGACTTGAATATGGAGCCTTATTGGGCATAAATATCCAGGGCCGTTACGGAACCCCCCTCTCTCTCCCCCCATTCAATCCACTCACCCAGCCACTAGAGACTCCAGCACCTGCAAAATATGTGCCCTCCCCACAATTTGCTCAAAGATGATGGCAAAGGATTGCCACATGCCCTGTCCCTGCAGAACTATTCCCCAACCCCCATCCAGAGGGAGGGATTGTCGGAGACTGAGGAAGGTGCGCCAAGTGGTAGCCTTTTGCTAGAGATTCTGAAGCCCAATTGGATAGCCCCTGGGTGAACATCCTTGCCACCTGGATGGGCTTTGCTCGCCCCACTGACCTGGACATTTACCCCTATCAATTCAAGTTTAAACATCATCGATGGCACCTCCATGTCCTGCCTACATGCCAATGGCCTAGCAACACTGCTCTGACAAACCCACCCTAATTGGAGCCCCGCTGCCACAAGTCCGCCCTCATGACAATTGCCCACAACATGGACAACTATGGCGGTGTCATCCATGACCTTGCCCGTGGGGTTTATGGCTAGCCGAAAAGTCAAGAGGGGAAGGGTGAATCGACCCCGCCCTAGTTATCTAAATGAACAATTTTACACAGTGGAATAGTTAAAACTTTTAGCTGAAACTTGCGAGACCAAATATAATAGCGTGCACATAGAATGAAGGTAAAAGAGAAAGAAATAAACCACATTGCATAGTATGATGTTTAGGTTGTTCGTGCTAGTTATGAGTGCCCTGCAAGTCAATTCACATTAGTGATGGCACTTGTAATCTTGTATTGATCTCATTTGGTAATTATATTAATGACATTTTCTCATTATATATTACATCATGTGATGATGTATATATGATGTAATGTCCATGGATTTGTGCAATGGGAATTGGATCATGATGAGATCACTTTAAACATTGATTCTTAATATTCATGGTCATAGGTTACTTGAGAAGGACATCGAGATAACTGGATAGACTAGTGTACTATGTACCCGTCCATATGATGGAGGTAGCTGGTCTCATAGCTACTTGTGTGGAGACACTAGGTGTGATAGACAATGTCGTTCAAACCTACTAACCCAATAACGAGCTTGACCCGACTTCATCTTTCGCGAACAATCTGAAGCCTCGCCTGTAGACGCGAGATTTGGCCCATCTCCCCAAAGCTCTTTTGGCCCATTAAGCCTCGTTTGACCGTTTGTTGACTTGCCTCAGATGCCATGTAGACGGCAGCATCGATGGCCGCCGACTACTGGTTGGCGGCAAGCCTCATTGACGTTGACCAAAGTTGGCGTCCACATCCATGGACGTCTGCATGGTGTTGGCGGCAGAATCGTTTGACGTTAACCTGGTTTACCTGGTCTGCGCAACTACCCCGAGAATATAGCCTACTAGCGCCTTTCCCTCGCCCATGCACTGCATCTAGCCGTTCCTAACGGGCATATGGGCCACCTTGGCACTCCCTTGACCCAGTAAAAATCCCATGTGGCCTCTCCCCATTGGTTGGAGCCTTTAGACTTGGATTGCCATGTGCACAAGTGTGTTTCTTCACACTTGAGCATCCAAGGCAGCTGAGCTCGAGCCTACTGTCTATATAACACTCCCTTGAGCCCTCTAAGCCAGGGGGGAGAGGCTGGACGTCCACATGCTGAAGCTTTGAGAGAAGAGAGAGAAAGTGCACCCACTCTTCCACCAACTCTTGCTTCTTCTTCCTCTCATGAGTTGGGACGTCCAGGAGGCTTCTTCTTGAGCTGGAGGAGCCCTACAAGGAGCTGAAACACTTGCAAACGAGGATCTACACCTCCATCCCACTCTCTTTCCCTTTTACTCTTTAGTTCTTTTGCATATCACACACACTCTCCCACTCACTCTAGGCACGTAGGTCCTCTCCCTACACACCTAGAAAGGGGTTTCCCAACCAAAAATGGAGGGAAGAAGGGTGGTCATAGCATTTGGCCACCCCTCTTCTTAAGTCCGCAACGGGTACGGGACTCACCTTTTGGGCTGTCTCTTCACGTTTTAGGCATTTACTACTCTGTCATTAGTCTTATAGAGTGTTTTTTTTGTGGCAGGAACAACACGCAGGAGACCGCGGAGCTCTTCTCCTTTGGCCGGCTAAAGGAGGAGAAGTTGAAGCCCTCGTCTCCATCCGCTACGCGAGGCGACCATACTGGCGCGATTCTAATACTCCTTGGGCACAGGTAAGGCCTTGGAGATCACGTACTCCCCTTCATTCAGCTCGTTTTCTTTGTTCTCCCTCTAGTCAACTCAGTCAACTGGAGGGTCAACGAGGTCAACCGGCAACCCCATCAGCGCCAACGAGAGTTCGGCGGCGTCCGCGAGCGTCTGGGAGATCCAGAGGTCGGCCGGGGATGGTGCGGAAAATAGACGTCCACAGCTCTTTTCTGGTGGTCACGGTGGGACAGCTTCTGCAACTGTGGTCTTAGTGCGGCCAGGTAGACGGCAAGATAGCTTGCCATTTACCCAGGTAAACGTCCATCGTTCCTGTCGTTTACTTCCTGTTAGCGTCCACTTCTATTGTCGTCTACTTTTTGTTAGCGTCAGTCGTTATTGTCGTCTACTGTTTCTGATGAACTGTGCGTCCATCGTCTTGACGTTTATTTTCACAGAAGCATGCTTTTTCATTGCTTTTTTGATTGTTTTGCTTTGATTTTCCTTTCTGTTTGCTTACTGTCTGTCACTAACAATCCTCAGTCACTGGGGGGTCATCTTTCTCACCTATTCTAGCCTCCCCTCACATTCTAGTATCACCCTTCTTCAGATTACAACCTTTTACTCGGGGATTCCCTCTCGGGTAAATCGGGTTGATTCCAAAGAAAACTCTGTAAGTCCCTACATTCTGTGGATTCCCTCACTGTACAGGGCAGGAGGACCTTTTACCCTCCCTCTTAGCTTGCCTATTTACCCCGGTTTGAGTCAGATTTGAATGGACGGCCTTTTTAATCAAGTCAAGTTAAACACACAACTTTGATCTTTAAAAAGTTTGGGGACTTTGTTTGATAACGTTGTTTGGTAGAAATCTACATTTCTCACTTAAAATAGTGTAATCACTTCAACTTAAAGCACTTTAAAATCAGTAGGTGTTGTTTGCTAATGGACTTTTGGTTGGACCCTGTCAACATGTCCAATAAACCGGCATTTGAATATGATGATTACATCAATGACGAAATTATCGGTATGATTAACACTGATATTCAGCCCGAAGAGTCGGCTCAATCTTCTTCTCAAGCTGACAATGAGGATAGTGTGAGTTTGAGGGCCAACCCCACCTATGCCCAAAATACCCAAGAAGACCCCGAATTCTCCAAACTCCTCTCCCGTTATTCGCCCGAGGACATCATTTCTATGCTTTCTAAGCATACCATCAGGGCAGCAACCTCCCCTTCCCTTCCAACCCCTTTTCCTTTCCATGCTTCCTCATCTAGGCCCGCTCCTAGGCCTCTCACCCCTTCCCGAAGTCCTGTCTCCGCTACCCCTATCTCCGCTCCTATTCCTCCCACTCATTTACCTATTTCTACCCCAACTCCTCCATCCATCCACCCGTCCCATGTTCAAGCTACTCCTCTCGCTCAATCTGAATCCATCCCTCGGTCTGAAGTGGAAGGTCTTGTTAAAAGACTCTTGGCTGAGTCTCTGTCCCTCTCCAAGCCTCATTCCCTCCAGAGCTACTGCAAGCTCCCTAATACTTACTTTCCTCCGAGTTTCAAGGCTCCAAAATACCGCAAGTATGACGGGACCTCTGACCCTCAATTCCACCTTGCTGGCTTTACCATGGATTCCCATCGGTGGCTATACGATCGGGTCCTCTTAGTTCACCTCTTCCAACAGTCGTTAGAAGGGGAAGCTTTGAGGTGGTTCACCTCCTTACCCGCATCTGATCTCGTTAATTTTGACATTGTCTCCAAGCGATTCATCTCACATTTCTCATACATGGCCACTCAAGCCCCTACACTCCCCGACTTGGTGGCGGAAAAGATGAAGCCGGACGAAGACTTTGTTACTTATGCTAACTGATGGAGATCTATGGCTTCAAGAGCCGATATACCCATCCCGGAGTCCCAAGCCATCACTATGTTGGTTACCAACACCACCCTCGCTCTCCGCTCTATCTTGATGTTAAGTGAGTTCCCCTCATTCACACATCTCTACAATCGAGCCAGGGTGGTTCAGAGCCAAATTAAAGACTCCTCTCTGTCATATTTCTTCGAAGGGAAGCCCAAGGGACGTAAGGCTCCCGCGGCACCTACCACCGAGGGGGTGACCGTCAATGAGTCCGTCAACGCTTGCAGCCAACCGTTGAGGACTCCGAACAAACCCTCCAATCTTCCATTCACTCCTTCCAACCCTCATCAGTTCCCATCTCACCCCTCCAAGCCTTACTCTGTAGTTCCCCCTCCTGCTGGCTACACCCGACCTGGCCCTAAAAGGTCGCATTACCCTCCTCTCCTTGAGACCCTCGAGGACATATTCTTCGCCCTCATGTCCTGTGATGCAATCCAACTCCCCCCACAAAGGGAGAACACCAATCCGAGGGTGGATACCTCCAAATACTGTCCATACCATAGGGCCCATGGTCATTTCATCAACAATTGCTTTACCTTCTGTGACTGGGTCTATGACATGAATGACCAAGGTAGAATCAACTGGGAAGATGTCAAGGTGGCCATAGCCAAGTCTAGGTACACCAAGAAGGACCTCGGTATTTTCAGTAACCCTCTCCCCAACCACCAAGGAAACAATCCCTCTTCCTCTAAAACCCAAGAGAATGTGCATAACATAATACACTTAGGACCTCAGGTTGTGAGGAGAGAGCAACAGTGGGGGGTAGAAGGCTTCGAGGAATGGTACCCATGTCCCACTGTAGAATCTCAGGAGCCCTCCGTGTCAGTGGATGCCATTCTAGACGAGAGACCTTTAATGCTCATCCGACCTCCTCAAGATGCCTATCCTACTATCCTCACTTCCCCTACCTGTGAGTCATCTACCAGACCCCTCCAGCTCATCCTCCCTAAGTCCCAGGGGCAGTTGATGTCACGCTCAGAAATCGAATTGTTCCTCCACCTCCGGGGCGATCCCAAGATGAAGAGGATAGTGGTCCATCACCCCCGCCCGGCACCGAAAATGACATTCTCCAACATCTAGATAAGACACCCGCGTGGGTGTCCATTTTAGAATTGATTCGGAGGTTGCCGTCGCATCAATCCACCCTCCTCCAGTTTCTCCAAAAGATCATGGTCAATGATGACCTCCCCCCTAGTGGGGTCACCAATGCCATTCTATCCCTCACTCAAGGACCCTCAATATCTTTTTCGGACAACGATCTTGTCACCCCCGAGTGTCGTTCGCTTCCTCTCTGTCTCACCATTAACCTCAACGGGGTTTCGGTAGACTCCACTCTTATTGACACCGGGGCATCTGTTAATGTCTGTCCGATGACGACTCTTAAGCAATTGGGTTTAGGAGAGGAGAATCTGGGGAAGAGTTGCTCCACCATCGCTGCCTATGACAACTCCAAAAGGGTTGCCAAAGGCAAGATTGCTCTTAAACTGGAAGTCGGGCCCGTCATCAAGTCTACCGAGTTTCTAGTTCTTGATGTCGACCCGGTCTACAAGGCCATCCTTGGTCGTCCTTGGCTAGAGAAGACTCTAGGGGTCCCTTCCACTGCCCACGAGTGCTTTAAATTCCCTTTCAATGGGTGGGTCATCAAAGTCAAGAGCATTCCCATCTTTGAGACCCTCAATGCAGTCACTACAGAGCAGATGCCGCATCTCTTCATTCCAGATAAGGGGAAGAAACCAGTTATGTCAATCTTTGACTTCCCCTCACCCTGTGATCTCAGCCAACCTCCCCAGCCTGCCGAAGAACCCCATGTCCCATGTTCCCCGGAAAAGGGTTGGGAAGTGATGGCCAATATTGGCTATGTTCATGGCCGTGGGTTAGGTATGGACGAAGAAGGAGAGATCCATAGTGTTCAGGCAATTAGGAGGTTGTTACCGAAGGCCGGTCTAGGTTTCCGCCTAGACCCTGTCCATCCAAATCCATTCATACCCTATCAACCTCTTACCTGGACTCTGAAGGAGCATTTTGTTCAGGGGCCGACCCAGCTGGGAACCAGGGAGCCCCTAATAGAAGAATTGCCCTGCTCTGAGAGCGAGGATGAAGAAGAAGAGGAAGAGGATGCCCAAATAGAGGACATTTCTGAAGACTTTGGCCTCCTCTCACTCTTTGGGTTTGATCTCCCATCTCCATCATCTCAACCACCATCATCTTCATCTCCCTCTACTTTCGTGTGCCCGCCACACGATCCAATTCCTCCCCCTTCTTCCTCTCTTCTTTCTCCACTTGTCCTCTCTCCATCCCTGACCTGGTCAGTCGAGGTCGCCTTGAGCCAACAACTCATGGTTTTAGGCCTTGACACCAAAAAAAAAATGTCAATTTTCAAAAGTGGGAATGCGAGGTCTCTTTTGAGCACCCTTCCGCTCTGGAGCCTGCTCCGCTCGGCCAAGGGCCGATGCTTTCCAGCGTAAATTCCTCCTCCTCTTGCCCCTCTAGGGGCAATTCCCCTGTACATAGTTTTGTACATAGCAGTCCTATAAATAGTGGTTTAGATTCTAGTTTAGAGTCGGGTCTAGAGTCTAGTCTAGGGTCCGGTCTAGGAGTAGAAGAGTCTAGATCCTCTCAGCCATGTGTGCGCAAGGAGAAGGATAGGCATGTTCCTGCCCATTTTGTCATGGCCTTGGCTGAGAGGTGTGCTAAGTTAAGTCAAGTCCCAGAATTTCTTGAGGATCCCGCCCTCGTCGAGTCTGACTTTGAGGAAGGTGACTCTGTAGACGACGGTTTGGGAGTTTATCTGTTAGATTTTGATGAAGAGGGTGAGTCGAGAGATCCTGGGTCAGGAGAAGAGGACCCAGTAAGCTCCTATGTGGATGGCACAAAGAGGTTCGACGAGCCAACCATGGCTACAGAAGAGCCCACCAAAGAGGTCAACCTTGGCACTGAAGAATCCCCGAAGATAGTTTTGATTAGTGCCAACTTGAGTGTTGAAGAAGAAGAAGCTCTGATAGCTATTCTCAAGGAATTCTCCAACAGATTTGCTTGGTCTTACAGGGACATGCCGGGACTCGACACCTCTTTGGTCGAACACCGGTTGGTCCTAAAAGCTGACGCGAAGGCCGTCAAACAAAAGCTGAGAAGGATACATCCTAAGCTTGCACTCAAGATCAAGGAGGAGGTTGACAAGTTGCACAAAGCCAAATTTATTAGGGTTGTGCTATATCCACAATGGGTAGCTAATATCGTCCCTGTAATGAAGAAGGACGGTAAGGTTAGGATCTGTATAGACTTCTGTGACCTTAATCATGCTTGCCTAAAGGACGATTTCCCTCTCCCACACATAGATATCCTAGTGGACAATACTGCCGGCTTCGAGTTGTTGTCATTTATGGATGGTTTCTCTGGGTATAACCAGATCCGTCTGGCGAAGGAAGACCAGGAGAAAACTTCTTTCACAACGCTCTGGGGGACTTACTGTTATGTCGTCATGCCCTTCGGATTAAAGAATGCGAGAGCAACTTATCAAAGGGCAATGATGGCAATTTTTCATGACATGATGCATGTGCACATGGAGGTCTATGTGGACGATGTCTTGGTAAAATCAAAGACTCGACATGGCCATGTTGAGGTCCTCCGGGCAGTTCTCCAAAGGTCTAGAGAGCACAATCTTAAAATGAACGCCAAGAAGTGTGTCTTTGGTGTCTCTTCGGGGAAGTTGCTTAGGTTCATAGTAAGTAAGCGGGGAATTGAAATTGATCCTAACAAGGCCAAAGCAATAATTGACATGCCTCCTCCTAGGAATATCAGAGAAGTCAGAGGGCTAATTGGCAGACTCTAGTTTATTAGGAGATTCATCTCCTAGCATTCAATCCGTTGTAAGCCCTTCTATGAGATGCTTAAAGGAGAGGCTAAGTTTGATTGGAACGATAAATGTCAGAAGGCCTTTGATGAGTTGAAGAGCTATCTACTCAATCCCCCTGTTCTCGCTCCTCCGGTCCCGAGTCGGCCTTTACTGCTCTATGTGTCAACCACTGAGGACTCAACTGGAGCGGCTTTGGCCCAATATGATGACGAGAAGAAGGAGAGAGCAGTGTACTATTTATCCAAGTTGTTTAATGAGGCTGAAAAGAAGTACACCGCCATGGAAAGAACGTGTGCGGCCATGGAGAACCTGCTGTTTATTTTTCTAAACAGGAAATAGAGCTTTCTGTGGATCCTTTTAAGTTCACGATTATTGCAAAGTGTTCTTATGGCAGATCATCTATTCCTGAGATTAAGTCCTGCTTGTCTCAGCGCCTTCTGTTATCTAAAGATTTTATCATCAGCTCTCTTAATCCTAGACATCTCCTCTTTCGATTTGATGATGAAAAAGAGTTTCTTAAGGTCCTCCTGCGCAGAAGCCTCTATATCAAAGGTTATTTGTACAGGTTTTTCCGTTGGGAACCCTCGTTTGATTATTCTTATGACCCAACTTTTCTTCCAGTCTGGATTGGTTTCCCGTCTTTGCCTGTTAACTTTTATCACGAGGACTTCTTAAAGTCGATTGCTGGAAACTTTGGCTCGGTTCTGCAAATCCATGATGTTACAAAAGCTATGACACAGACGCAGGAAGCCTTGGTTTCAGTGGAACTGGATATTCAGAAGCCTAGGCCGGAACGGATCTGGGTCGGATGTGAGGCTGATGGTTTTTGGCAAAAGGTGAATTATCATAGACCATCTATTTGTTCCTTCTGTCACAAGCTAGGTCATGTTGTGGGTGATTGTAATAAGAAAAAAGAACCGGGAGAGAAACCTTCAGAAACTGCTATCTCTGTTCCCGCTGTTGGCCAGGCAGATGGCGAGTGGAAAAAACCAGTTAAGATGGGTTATAGGAAAGCTTGGCATAGGAAAGAACATTCTGATGCGATTCCCCATGAATCAAATTGTTTTCAATCCCTTCAGGATAATGTTCAAGAAACAGTGCAGGTAAATTCCCAGGTCTCAGACCCGGTGTTGCATCAAGTCCCTCAGGATTCTTCAGAAGGCCTTCATATGGTTATTAAGAATAAGGAGAAAGTTTCCCAGGAGCAGAACATGGAGAAGACGATACAGCAGATCCATCATGGTCCTTCTGAAGCACTTGTTTGTAGTCCGGTTCATCCTCTGCAGCTTGGTGATGCTATTATGGGAGGTCCATGCAGTAGTCCTTCCTCGGCGCTCGCAGTAATACCTGACGTTCCTCCGAATCAGCCCATACCTGACGTTCCTCCGATCCAACCCACTGGGCCGTTGATAATACCTGGTGCAGACGGGGAGTTTCTTCTACGGGTCGTCAAAGAAAATATCCTTATGCCGGACCAGGGGTTAAACATGGACGTGCCTAGCAATCTTGAGCGTGGTGATTCTCGTAATAGTCCTCATGAATAGCCCGATGCTGATTTGGAATATCCGAGGGGTTGCAAATGCTGCCTCTCGTAATAGTTTAAAGAAGAAGGTTAAGAAGTATAAGCCGATGATTGTGGGTATTTTCGAGCCAAAAACTGCCTTCAGCAAAGCTGGATCCCTGGGTAATTCGTTACGTATGAATGGCTGGGCGGGGAACAAGGATGAGGACTCTACCATCTGGGTTTTCTGGAAGGTGCAAGATGATTTCCAGGTTATTACTTCTTCCAATCAATCCATCACTCTTCTGTGCAATGATGGTAATAATAGTTTTCATATAACTATAGTGTATGCGGATTGTAACCAGGGGGAGAGAAGGAGTCTGTTTGATGAATTAGTTCTTTTTTCTCACAATAATTCTAACATTCCTTGGATGGTTGCTGGGGATTTTAATTGCATATCTCAACATTCAGAGAAACTTGGTGGTAATTCTGTCAGTAATACCGCCATGTCAAATTTTAATGATTTTATCATGGCAGCTGGTTTGATTGATGTTGGTTACATTGGGTCTCCTTTTACTTGGTCGAATAAACGTACTGGGAGTGTGTCGGTGAGAGCTCGGTTAGACAGAGCGATGTTTAACATTGCTTGGCAGAATGCTTTGCCGGAGACAGTTGTTCGTCACCTTCCTAGGGGTGTCTCAGATCATGCTCCTTTGCTTGTTGATCAGAAAATGATATCTAAGTTCCCGTCTCGTTTTATTTTCCAAGAGGTCTGGGCCTCCCATGATGATTTCCTAAATGTTATCTCCAATGCCTGGAAGGAAGTGCCTTCAAAAATTTTAGCCTTTGATACTTTGCTGTGTAGATTGAGAGCTGTAAAGATAGCCTTGAGAGCTTGGAATAAGGATGTCTTTGGCAGAATACAGGAGTCCATTGATGCTTCTGAATTGGAGTCCTCAAATGCTGAAAAGGACTTCGATCTTATGCCTACTGATGCTAATAGAATGGCCATGTCTGCTGCTCACGCCAGACTACGGCAAGCTTATGTAAATGATGAGAAGATGTGGTGTCAAAAAGCCAGGATGACATGGATGCAAAATGGTGATAGAAATACTTCCTTCTACCAAGCTATTGTTAAGAATAATCGTAGAAGAAATTACATTCACAGACTTAAGATTGAAGGCTCAGATGATTGGTGTGAAAATCAAGACCAGTTGAAGGATGCGGCGGTTTCTTTTTTTGATTCTTTGCTTCGCATGGATCATACTCTGGTGAATGAAGACCTGCTTCGTGTTATACCCCCCTTGTTTCTGATGCTCAAAATGTTTCTCTTTGTGCAATTCCTAGTAGAGAGGAGGTTAAGTCGGCTGTCTTGGCTATGAATGGGAAGGGTGCTCCCGGTCCTGATGGCTTCACAGGGTCTTTCTATTCTATCTGCTGGGACATTGTAGGTGAGGATGTGGTCCATGCAATACAAGATTTTTTCAAAGGCTTCCTCTTGCCGCGTGGTGTGACTTCTTCCATCATAGCTTTGATTCCGAAAGTTAGGGACCCTACTTCGTTTGGTGATTTCCGCCCGATCAGTCTGTGTAACTTTTGTTACAAAATAATTTCCAGGATATTTTCTGATCGCCTCACTCCTATCCTGCCCAGTATAATCTCTGAAGAGCAAGGTGCTTTTGTTCGAGGCCGCTCTATTATTGAGAATGTTTCTGTCTCCAGGCATATGATGAAAGACATTGGCCAGAAAGTTAGGGGGATAATGTTATTTTTAAGCTGGACATGATGAAGGCCTATGACAGAGTGGAATGGAATTTTTTGTTTGCTGTTCTTCGGAGTTTTGGTTTTTCTACTCGGTTTGTCTCATATGTAGGCATGATGATTAGTAATTGTTGGTTCACTATCCTCTTCAATGGTCAGCAGGTGGGGTTTTTTAATTCTTCCAGAGGTATTCGTCAAGGAGACCCTTTGGCTCCGGCTTTGTGTATTTTTATGGAGGAGGCTCTAAGTCGGGGTCTTCAAGCTTTACATTCTTCAGGGGCGATCTCTCCCTACAGGGGTCCTCGTGGCTGCATCCAGGTCTCTCACCTCCTATATGCTGATGATATGCTTGTCTTTATGAATGGACAATCCAGCAACATTAAGAAATTCCTTACTTTCCTAAAGGCGTATGAAAATTCTTCTGGTCAAAAGGTGAATGTCTCTAAAAGCAGCTTCTTTATTTCGCCTAAGGCAAGTGCTTCCATAGGTATTCGCATCAAGACTTTAACTGGCTTCCGTAAGCAGGAGGGGGTATTACGGTATTTGGGTGTCCCTATTACTCATGGCCGCACTTTAGTCTCGCATTATAAGCATCTTATTGACAAGGTTCATAGCTCCCTGGCTTCCTGGAAGTCAAAATTGTTATCTCAATCAGGTCGCCTTGTCCTTATTATCTCTGTCCTCTGCTCTATACCTATTTATGTTGCCTCGGCTACCTGCTTGCCTAAATCAGTCATTCAGAGTATTGAACATTCCTGTGCTTCTTTCTTTTGGCATGGAGGCGATGGTAGAAGACGTCACTGGATTGCTTTGGATCAAATTTGCAAACCGAAGGAAGAAGGAGGATTGGGGGTTAGAAGTATGTGGCATGTTCAAATCTCTCTTATGGCCAAGCTCATATGGAATGGTTTGCATGGCCAAAACCTTTGGGCTACCTATGTTAGAAGCAGATTTATGACGATGCATATTACAACAATCAACAAAATGTTCCCTGCAGGGATTTCTAAGGATGTGTTTAATGCTGCCCGCTCTCTTATCTTGCATAATAGTAGATGGGTTTTGGGTGATGGGAAGAGTATTGATATTCTTAGGGACAAATGGGTTGGAAATTGTCCATTGATATCCAGTGTTCCAGCTCCTTCTCTTTACTCTTTCACTTCGGTTTATGATGTTGCAGTCAACTCTGATCACGCTCTAAGAAGTCATGCTTTAATTGGCAGGATTATGGAGAAGGTTAATGTTCTGGAGTATCCTGATCAGTGTGTTTGGATGGGTACTGCGAATGCTTCTTTTTCTACCAAGTCCGCCTTCCACACTCTTAGACCTCACGGTGTTCGTCGGCCTCATTTGCTTAAGATCTGGCATTACACCTTTAATCCAAGGGCCTCCTTGTTTGGTTGGAAAATTTTGCAACATGCGGTGCCTACTGATGATAGAATTTCCAACTGTGGTGTTTATCTTGTTTCAGCTTGTTCCTGTTGTGTTCTCCCCTCAACTGAAGACATGGACCACCTTTTTCTTGAGGGGGATATTGTTGTTGCTCTCTGGAATTGGGCCCGCCCTCTTCTTTGTGGTCAGGTCCTAGGTCCTCATATCACTTCTACTCTTTGGAATATCATATATGTCCTTAATTGTCAGAATGCCCAGGGGTTCATTGCAACCTACGTTGTGCTCCTTCTCTTGTGGGAAATTTGGAAGCATCGTTGTGCTAAGAGGTTTGATTCTTCCAGTAAGTCTGTGGGGAAGATTATTGCTGATATCAGGTATGCTATTAATGTGGCTCTTCAAGGCGTTACCTTCAAACAGGAGTGTGCTTCCAATTCTCTTGCTATCCTGCAAACCTTTGGTTTTAAACCTAAGGTTAAACTCAAAGCTCCTAAGATAGTTCGGTGGATACCTCCTCAGCATGGTGTTTGTTTAAATGTTGATGGTGCTTGTAAGGGGAACCTGGGGCCTTGTGGTTGTGGCGGTTGTATGAGAAATTCAGCTGGGGATATCCTTCTTGGTTTCGCTTTCTACTATGGTTATGGTGATAGCTTGCTTTCTGAAGTTCGTGCTCTTGCTGATGGCCTTCGTTTGGCAGAGTTACATGGTTTTAATGTGACCACTATATACTCAGATTCGCTAGTTCTGGTCCAGCCTTTTACCCATGGCAATTGCCCATCCTGGAAGTGCTCTTGGTGGTGGAGGATAGCTCAGTCCTTGCTTCATCATATGCGCATTAGCGTAACTCATTCCTTCAGAGAGACCAATAGAGTGGCTGACGCGTTGGCGTCTTATGCTTGTCAAACCCAAGAGAGATCAGTTTTTTCTTTGTCCAATATCCCTATCATTTGTAAAGGGCCTATTATTCTTGATAAATCTGGCCTCCCTTCGGTTAGATTAGTTTGATTTTGCTCTCCAGGGGTATGCCCCGCTGA
The DNA here is from genome assembly GCA_014218235.1 of Colocasia esculenta. Taxonomy (NCBI): domain Eukaryota; kingdom Viridiplantae; phylum Streptophyta; class Magnoliopsida; order Alismatales; family Araceae; genus Colocasia; species Colocasia esculenta. Next base: position 112,511,284 of record CM024762.1, read on the forward strand.
TACTTGTATGATTTTTATCCATATATACAAAAGTTCAGGCACTGGGCAAGACTAGGGGAGTGAGAACGTTTTCCCCTGCTGGGGGATTGTGCACTTAGCTAGTCTTCGTCCCAGTGTCCCTCTGTTTAAAAAAAAAAAAAAAAAAACGTGTGCGGCCGTCGTCTGGGTTGCTCAGAAGTTGAAGCACTATTTCTTGGCTCATGAAGTGAAACTTCTGGCTCGTATGGACCCTATTCGGTACTTGCTTGAGAAGCCTGTCCTGACTGATCGGTTGATGAGGTGGCAGAGTTTCCTCAATCAATTTGATATCACCTATGTCAACCAGAAGTCGATCAAGGGGCACGCTATTGCTGAGCATTTGGCCCACCACCCCTTACCTTTATACTCTCCCGTTGATGAAAGCTTTCCCAATGAAGAGTTAGGAGCCATTATTGATGGTGAACCTTCATGGGTGCTTTACTTCGACGGGGCCCTCAATTCCAAAGGGTGTGGAATAGGGGCAGTCCTCCTCTCACCGGAAGGGGTAGTCATTCCGCACGCCTACCAATTAACCTTCCGAGCCACGAACAATGTGGCCGAGTACGAGGTGCTCTTAGTTGGGCTGAAAATGGCTTTATTGCTCGGAGTCAAGGTGTTAAGGATAATTGGAGATTCGTAGTTAATACTCCAGCAATCCCTCAGTAAGTACCAGACCCGAGACCCCAAGTTGAAACCATACCAAGAGTTGGTAGGAAAAGTAGTCCGGCAGTTTAGGAAGCTCACCTTAGTTCACACTCCTAGGGCCCAAATATCCTAGTAGATTCACTCGCTTCCCTCGCATCTTCCTTTTCCATTCCTTTGGGAAAATCTTCTAAACCGCCTCTGTCCAGAGGTTAAGAGTCCCCTCCCATGTCGATCTGTGGTTTTCTCAGCTCGCACATCCTTCTCCATCCATTCGGGTCCATGCGCTCTCAAAAGAGCCAGAAATTGACCTCGAAGATGGCCATCCCTGGTTTTTTGACATCGAAAACTTTCTCAAAGATGGATCCTTCCCTGATTATGCCACTTCTGCCGATAGACGGGCAATTCGCCGAGTCTCTGAGTGTTACAAGATCATAGGTGGCATTATGTACAAAAAATATCTCATTGGGATCTATCTTCGTTGCCTCGATGAATTCGAGTCTCAAAATGTTGTTGAAGCCGCTCACTCTAGCGAATGTGGTGGTCATGTTAATGGTAGAGCAATTGCCCAAAAGTTGCTAAGACACTATTACTGGCCTACCATGGAAGAAGATTGTCATCATTTTGTTCGTCACTGTGCTAAATGTCAATTGCACGGCGACAAAATTCATGCTCCTTCCTCTTCTCTTCACCCTCTCATCGCTCCATGGCCTTTCGCCATGTGGGCATTTGACCTGGTCGGTCCACTCGTGGACCGAACTGGAGAAATCCGTAAGAAGTCCTTCATTCTGACTGCCACGGAGTACTTCACGAAGTGGGCTGAAGCAAAAGCGTTCATAGAGGTCAAAGCTTCGACAGTGGTCAAGTTCATCAAGCGCAACATCCTTGCAAGATTCGGCGTGCCTCGGGACATCGTCACCGACAACGGACCGCAATTCACTTCACAGGAGCTTCGCGACATGTGTGGTAAATATGACATTAACTTGCATCATTCATCCCCATATTATCCACAAGGTAATGGACAAACTGAAGCTACTAACAAAACTCTCATCAAAATCATAAAGAAAACATGCAAATCTCATAACAATGCTGACTGGTCAGATCGCTTAGTTGAAGCTCTTTGGGCTTATCGCACCTCGGTCTGAACTCCTACGGGGCAAACCCCCTATGCTTTGACATATGGATCGGATGCGATACTCCCATATAAAATCTTCGTCCCTTCACTTAGAGTTCAATTGGATTCCGAACTTGACCCCGATCAACGTCGGGAAGCCTTGTTGGCACAACTTGAACTCTTGGATGAAAGGCGAATGATAGCGGCTGACCATGCTCAAGTCTATCGTCAGAGAATTGCATGTTTTTATGCCAAAAGAGTCCTTGAGAGAAAATTCGAAGTGGGCGAGATGGTCCTAAAGCGTAAAATCTTGAAGGCACCAGGTCCCAGGAGCAAATTGCAAGAAAATTGGGAAGGTATGTTCGTTGTCAAGGAAGTTTACTCAGGGAACACTTATAGGTTGGTAGATTCCGAAGGAGTCGAGTTGTCACACCCGTGGAACGTAGTCTACCTCAAGAAATTCTACCCCTAGTCAGTCAGTGACGTCTGTCATTCATCACTTGTCAACGGTTTGGGTTTAAGTCTCTACTTTTCCTCTTGGCCATTAGTGAGGTAGGGCTTATTCACACACCTCACGATGTTAAGATATTGCCCTCCGATTGAAAATTCACAAGTATGCTCGGGCGGTCTCATCCGGTCAATAAGTTTCCCCTATTCTTTTCCCACTCAGTCGCGTCTGGAAACGGAACAAACTACGAGTAGGGGACCACCCACTCTCATCTAAAGGACAAAGTCACCACAAAACATGGGCAACTAATAAAAGCAAGGGGCAGAATGTCAAATCAAGCCTCAAAGGGGGAAACGAAAAGCCAAAAGGTCAAAAAGGGTAGCAAAAAGTATGTACCCGGAAAAGGCTTACCAACTCAAGGAGGTAGCAAAAAGTACGTGCCTCCACCCCAGAAATCAGAAATCAAATAAAATGAAAAATCCCCCTGAAAACAATGGTTGACCAAGTCTGTTTAATATGAGATGTCGGTTCGGAAACAGAAAGTAGTCTGAACCAAATCCTTGCATGGCTTCCTACTTATTTCTTCCAAATTTCTCTCTCTAGGGGCAAATTTGACTGTATAAGACCTTCTGTGGTGGAAAACATCAAGAAGGCTAGGGCAATGCCTAACATTAAAGATTTCATGCACGCCCCTCCTTATTCATGACCTCTGTGGTTAAGTAGATCAAGTAGACTCTATGCCACGACAAGTGATGAATATGTGTCTTAGAGTCAGTCAAAAAAAAAAGAAAAAAAAAGTGTAAAAATGCAAAAAGAACAAAAAGAGTCTCTTGTTGTATATATTTTCACCATGTACATATTTTACTCTTATTTTTCAAAAAGCCAAAAAAAATCAGAAAATTAAAAAAAAATCCAAAAAAATAGTATAACATGTATATATACTAACATTCTCCTTATTTTCTTATCCTAATAAAAAACAACAAAAAAATCAAGAAAACAACAACAACAAAAAATGCATGTGCATATTTCCCTTTCAGTTATTTTTATTATGTTCCTATCTTTGATTAGACATTAGCCCGTTGACCAGATCTCAAGAAAGGTACATCTTTTACGCAAGGGGCTAAAGATAGATCTACACTAATCCTTTTCTTCTAAGTGTTGTGGATACAGGATGCAGGAACTAAAGAACACAAGCAAACCATTCAAGTGCACAAATGACAAAAGTCCACAAATTCTACTATAATGATCAAGTTCTGTACATATCATAACAGGGGCATACCCCTGGTGGTACAAAAGCTCACTCCTCTCTCCTCTCACCCTCGCTAGGCCTCGGCCTACGCGAGCTGCTGACCTCCTCCTTCTCCCTCTCCCGACGCCTGTCTGGGACAGGAGGTCTCTGTTGAACCAATCTATATTTTACCCTCATATTTTGGTGATAACAAAACTTATGATTAAATAAATAAAGATAAATTTTTTTGATTAATTAAATATTATTAAATATATTTAATATTATAACTTTAGTAATAAAAACAATTTTTTGATTAATTAAATATTATTGAATATATTAATATTATGTTTTCTAATAAATAAAAATTTATGGTACTATCGCTCTCATAAGGATTCGCTCTCATAACGATTTGATAAGTGACTCTCATAAGGATTCACTCTCATAACGATTCCTTTGTAACTCTCATAACGATTCCTTTGTAAACTCTCATAAGGATTCACTCTCATAACGATTCCTTTGTAACTCTCATAAGGATTCGCTCTCATAACGATTCCTTTGTAACTCTCATAAGGATTCGCTCTCATAACGATTCGCTCTCATAATGATTCCTGGGGTCCGGGGCCACCTTCTACCACGCCATGAGGGGCACGAAGGTCTGGCTCCCTCTCTCAGCGTCCCGCGCCCCATTGGGAAGTGCGTGTATCCCCAAATCTGCAAGGCAACAAAAAAGAATGGTCAGTCAGGCAGTTAATCAAATCAATAATAAGCATTAAAAGAAAGTTGCGTACCTGAAGGAAGGGGGTGAAGCCCCCGGTGCTCTGAGAGCACCGCGAGCTGCTAGGGAGGAGAGAGAAGAGATGCCCCAGCATCACGGCACCCCATGCATATCGTCCCGCCTGCGCCAGGTCCCTCAGTAGCAGTATGAACTTGCAGTTCATCTACGATGACTGCGTCGCGAACAGCAGGCGCCCGAACAAGTAGGAGACAAAAATCCTGACCGAGCGCTCCTCGCTCCCGTCCCCCAAGTCTAGGGCTCCCCTCACCCCCGTGAAAAATTCCTCTAGTTTCTCTAGAGGCCCTCTCCTACTACCTCTCAAGCCCATCGCCTCCGAAAGTGATCCGAGCAAGATGCTCCAGATCCTCCTCCTCCCCGCAACAAACTCCGGGCCCAACAACTCCACTATGTCATCATGATAGTCACTCCTCTCCTGTCCCACTACCGGCTCTCCCTGAACCAGCAGTCCTGTCAGATACGCTACATCCTCCAATGTAGGTATCATGTGACCCCAAGGCATGATGAATGCCTTGCAATCCTCCTCCCACCGCTCCCTCAACGCCTCAAGATACGGTACGTCCACGTGGAATGGACGCACCGACAGCAGATGCCCAAATCCCATCCTAGCCACCCTGGTCTGCTGGGCCTCCGGCAGTTCCCTGTACCACGCCCAGCAAAGGTCCCAGGTGACCCTGCTCCTCATCCGGCCTTTACCATGCAGACAAAACAGAAAAGTTGACGTTAGCATCGATTGCCGTTAATCATAAGTTGGTGGCAAGGGGGTGGCCGTTTACTCAGAATCACCGTCCAGGGTTAGGCCGTCAAGTTCCTATGTCGGCGTCCACCCTTTGCCGTCAAGTTCACCTTAACGGCAAAGGGGTGGCCGTTGACAGGAGCTCGACGTCCATCGATGTGGACGTCAAGTTCCTGTCTCAACAGACGGCACCTCCCCTATTTTCCCTCCTTTTCACAAATTACAACCACACATCCACAGAGTTTGGAGGGTTCTAGGGGCCTACCTTGGGCCGTCGAGGTGCCTCCGCCTTCGTCTCATCTCCTCCTTCGTCATCCCCGACATTGTCCCCCTCCGGTTCACTTTCTCCGTCGGCGCCGGCCATCGCCGGTCCGGCTTCTTCCTCCTCCACCATCATCTCCTCCTCCTCCTCCTCCTCTGGTTGGCGGCGAGACCGGAGGACAGTACGTTTCCCCTTTGTCCTCATCAGAAGCAGTATCAAGGGAGTTTAGGGTCTTAAAGAAACAAAGAAGTAGAAGGTCGAAGAAGAGTGAGAATTGAGATGGTAGGGAAAGATGAGAGAAAGGAGATCAAGGGGGGCTCCGGCGCCTGGGAGAAGGCGTCAGTTAAAAAAAAGGCAGTTTTATGGTTTAACGTCAAGGGGAGGCCGTTGCCCTTTTCCTAGCGTCAAGTCCTGGCCGCTGACGTACCATCAACGACCATGGTGTGGACATCAATGTCTCTTCAATGTCAGTCCTTGAAGTTTGGTCAACGGCTAGGTCTGGACGTCTAGTTTGAAATCGATGGCCATCGGTGTGGACGTCGACCCCTCTGACTCAATGGTTGGCGACCAGCACCTGGACGTTGACTAGTGGTTGGCGGCCATCGATGTGGATGCCAATCCCCCCGCCCTCAGTCCTCACAGCACACTCCTTTGAACCTTTTAAGGCCATTTCAGGTATACAATTCCACACATTCCACAAGTCAAGCAATTCAAGCCAATTCAACACAAATGCAACACACTTTTATTCATCTAATTTGTGTTACACTTATTCAAATCAGGAAAGTACATCATTTTGCCCTGCGGGCCATAAAGTAACCACAAGCAGTGGGGCGAATGCCGTCATTAAACTCTTCATATTTCCAGAGCTCCTCCCGATTTTCCTGTACCGCCAACCCCACTTTTCTGCTCGCTGTATGCTTTGCCCAAGTCTTTGTAGCCTTCTTCATCAACTTCTCATTCCTTCCGATGACTATCATGTCGGTGCAGTTGGATGAAGTGGGAATTCCCCGTGGAATCCCAAGTTGACAATGGCACCGGTGTGGCTGGTACACCACCATCCGATCAGCTCTAATAAGCCACAAATCCCTGTCCTCCCTGGTTCGAGTTCTAAACTCAATAGTCCTCATAAAGAGTGGCCTTACGATGAATTCATCCATTCCCAAGTATGCCAAATGATCTGTCCAGGCATCTCTACTCTTCAAGTGTGCTATCACACACTTGATTTCATCTTCCGGCTCGTACCATGCCCTGCTACAGTATACCGAACTCCGAAGGAAGATTCTGGAAGGGGAAGGTTGCCTGTCAGCAAAATCAAATTTCAAATGAGCCTCCATCCATACCTGGAGCAGAAACAAACTCCCACATGTGCGTCCGCCTAGGCTCATTGTGGTGAGTGAACTGTACAGGTGGGCCAACACTACAGGGGCAAGTGACTGCCCGCGCCACAGCAGAGAAAGAACTCCAACGTGCTCGTAGAGGATGAAATCGCCACTTGTGGGGATCAAGAATATCCCAACCAGGCAAAGTGTCAGTCCTTGCGTTGCCCTCTCTCCACTAATCTCCCTAGCATGCTGGATCAGCCACCCGGCCAGTCGGTCCAAAAAGATCCCATGCTTGTTCGTCATCCGCAAAACTTCCTTCATGTCCCGTACAATGTCTGCGAGGATCTCTTCCCACAGGAGGAGAGGAGTCGCTACGTCGTACTCCAAGCACTGCCGCCATCCCAGAAATAGCTCCACCTCCTCCAGTAGCACGCTCACCTCGAACGTCTGAAAGACAAAGGTGTGCGTATGTGTGTGCCATGTCTCCACCAGCGCCCCCAGTGCGTCGAATCCCCACCACATGTCCCTGATGTTTTTTGCCAACACCACCATAAAACTCAGGTTCCACATGCCGATGAAGCTTCACATGTCCAGAGTGATGGCGTTTACCAGGTTCACGAGCCAGGAAAAGGCCCGTACCTGGCCTTGGCTTGGGAAGGTAGGGATTTCCTGCATGAGGGTAGGGTGTTGTAAGAACAAAGTTTGGGGCGTTTTCAGCCCAGGTAAAAGCAGAAACGATCATGGCTGACCTCCCCGTTGGCCAGTCGCGTGCTCAGGTGCCTCGGAACTTCGCTCAGAACTCCAGGGTTCGCACCTGTGGATCGTCCAGTCGAAGAGGAGGCCATCTTGCTATGTTGTTTTCGTCTCTCAGCTCTCTGGTTCGCAGCAGGAGCAGGGAGAGACGGAGGTAGGAGATGGTAGAGTCCTCATGGACTCCCATCACCTATATTTTTGGCCTGATCCGCTGTCAGGTAGACGTCTAGATCGGTGGATGTCAGTGGTAGGTTAGCGGCAACATCAATGGACGTTAACCTGTTACTGGCAGCCAATGATGTGGACATTTACTCCTCGGATACTTTCAATGTCTTATTTTTCATAATAGCCATCATCCTTTTATCTTGTGCTTCAAGTTGTTCTGTAGATATTCTAAAGCACGAGCTGCGCTTCAATTTCGGAACACTCATGCGACCTTGAGTGTTATAGGTATGTCTAACATAGGACCCCACCAGAGGCGGATAACTTGGCGACCGTGAACCCTGAGTTCCCCTTTACCAAAAACTATGAAGGGTTTGCGATCTCTTAGTTATTTGTTGGCCTTTAGAATTTTCCTCTGGTGCTAACTTGCATTTTTAGATAGGCAGCCCACACCAGCATGCATCTTCGCCGCTAACATTCTCTTCAAAAAATAAAAAATGGTGATTTTCCTCGATCATCTGATTGCTCCATGGCTCCCCCAGCTTAGGTAGCCTGCCGGGTCCACCCTTCATGACTATCCCAGTTGATATCAGGTTTTTGTTGCCCCCCTTCTCCACTTGTCCCACCTTGCATATCACGAATAATCATTCCAGCCTTATTGAGTTCATTTGAGCCTTCGCCAGCCGCGAGCTTAATTTCGGACTTCAAGCTTTCCAAGCATGTGATTCCAGTTAGAATCTTTTGATAATCCTTTGAGAGATCAACCAACTCCTTGTCTCCACGACCTCCTAAATTTGGGACCGACGTCCTGATTAGGCCAGCGAGCCCATGAGCTCCGGTTATGAGACACTCCTGATTCAACCGTCATATTACAACTCCTTTGACTCAGACACACCAGAAACTAGTCAAAGTCCAACACGGCCATGCCAGGGACCCTGCCATTGGGTCGCAGTTGTAGTTACATGGGTAGATCACCCTTTTCTTACCCCTATTTGTCTCTCAGACGATACATCATCTGTTTCTAGCCTGACTCTTTCGTTTGGTTTGCCAGAATTCCTATCTTCGAAGATGATCCTTCATCAAATCTCCATGTCCTTTGTTTACCGAGACACCAACCTTTCAGTCCGCTCTGCTCCCTTGCAAGATCGGATGTCTCGAGGGGCATTTGTAGATGCGAGATTTGGCCCATCTCCCGCAAAGATCTTTTGGCCCATTAAGCCTCGTTTGACCGTTTGTTGACTTGCCTCGGATGCCATGTAGACGGCAGCATCGATGGCCGCCGACTACTGGTTGACGGCAAGCCTCATTGACGTTGACCAAAGTTGGCATCCACATCCATGGACGTCTGCATGGTGTTGGCGGCAGAATCGTTTGACATTAACCTGGTTTACCTGGTCTGCGCAACTACCCCGAGAATATAGCCCACTAGCGCCTTTCCCTCGCCCATGCACCGCATGGGGCCGTTCCCAACGGGCATATGGGCCACCTTGGCACTCCCTTGACCCAGTAAAAATCCCATGTGGCCTCTCCCCATTGGTTGGAGCCTTTAGACTTGGATTGCCATGTGTACAAGTGTGTTTCTTCACACTTGAGCATCCAAGGCAGCTGAGCTCGAGCCCACTATCTATATAACACTCCCTTGAGCCCTCTAAGCCAGGGGGAGAGGCTGGACGTCCACATGTTGAAGCTTTGAGAGAAGAGAGAGAAAGTGCACCCACTCTTCCACCAACTCTTGCTTCTTCTTCCTCTCATGAGTTGGGACGTCTAGGAGGCTTCTTCCCGAGCTGGAGGAGCCCTACAAGGAGCTGCAACACTTGCTAACGAGGATCTACACCTCCATCCCTCTCTCTTTCCCTTTTACTCTTTAGTTTTTTTGCATATCACACACACTCTCCCACTCACTCTAGGCACGTAGGTCCTCTCCCTACACACCTAGAAGGGGTTTCCAACCAAAAACGGAGGGAAGAAGGGTGGTCATAGCATTTGGCCACCCCTCTTCTCAAATCCGCAACGGGTACGGGACTCACCTTTTGGGCTGTCTCTTCACATTTTGGGCATTTACTACTCTGTCATTAGTCTTATAGAGTGTCTTTTTTGTGGTAGGAACAACACACAGGAGACCGCAGAGCTCTTCTCCTTTGGCCGGCTGAAGGAGGAGAAGTTGAAGCCCTCGTCTCCATCCGCTGTGCGAGGCGACCATACCGGCGCGATTCTAATACTCCTTGGGCACAGGTAAGGCCCTGGCGATCACGTACTCCCCTTCATTCAGCTCGTTTTCTTTGTTCTCCCTCTAGTTAATTCAGTCATCCGGAGGGTCAACGAGGTCAACCGGCAACCCCATCATCGCCAACGAGAGTTCGGCGGTGTCCGCAAGCGTCCGAGAGATCCAGAGGTCGGCCGGGGACGGCGCGGAAACTAGACGTCCACATTGCCAGGGATATCAACACACGTCCGTGGAAATATAAAAGAACACGCTGAATATATATAAGATTGTACATATCATACACATTTATATAAGGATTACATAGCCAAATCTCAATATAAGTCAAACTCAAAGTACAGTAGCCTGGGGCATACCCCGGGGCACAACAGAAAGAAAATTACAGTGCTGGAGACGTGGACCCAACTCCGCTGTGATGCAGTTCTGGACTAGAAGACGGGTGCGAAACCTCCTGCTCTCCCTCACCTGAAAGGAGTAGCGGGTGAGCCTCACAAGTTACTGGCTTAGTAGGGAAACTCCCTCAATAGCCGAAACAACACTAGACATGTGAGAGGTAGGAGTAAAGCGTCAATATAATCAATTAACACAACTACATGAGCATGAAATTCTAATTGCAGAAAACAAATTAAAGTATGCTACAATATGAATTCAACTTCATAAAGAAATGGCAAACCACGCTCAGTAGTACGAGCTAAAAAGGGTAACGCCAAACACGAGTTAGGAAGACTGGTTCGCGACACTAGCCACTGACCCTGACAAGCAACACAGGCCTACCTCTCAGCCTGGCAGCCAAGGACGAAAGGTCAAGCTGCCGCTCCACCTCAACTGAGTCAACAAACTGTGGAGATCAAACAACACCACAACTGCAGCTCACACTACTGTAGCTCCATGCCAGGCACCTTTAAGGACTTCGACCCGAGCTCCCTAAAGTGAGGCACTAGAAATAGGACTAGTTGGGGACCAATATGTCTACTGGTGTCCGTCCCCCAACCAAGAGCGCACTACAAGCGACCAAGATCAACCACAATATGCAAGTCGCTGTCCTACTGTCATCTTTCCCTCCACCTGATGTACAACTCAAACTAAGGAGTGAGAGTATCCAGGAAGATGACATAGACCTCATCGGTACTCACAATGTACCAGGACAAACCCCGAGCACTACGTGCTTGGCTCACAGAGAACCTGGGATACCCGACTCAAGAGGCAACCATGGTAGGCGTTGTATACCCAACTTGCCACGTACACACAAATCATGCAAACTCGGCATGTACGACCACAACACGTGCCAATGCACCGCTTACAACCCATAATACTTAAATTAACAGTCATACAGACCCATAACTGGACGCAACTCATGGCATCATGCAGACAAGCCAGGGGTCAGGTGGCTGCCTTCTAAAACATGATGGACACAGGTGTCGCCAATTGAAGGCCAAATCGCGACAGGGGTAACCATCGCCTTAAAGACTGAATCGCGACTGGATACCTCGTCATGTTGCAAACACGACTGTAGACACCCATTTCTGACCCATAAGTCAAATCCCTTGTCGTATCATTGATGCTCCACGTTGGCTCATCATCGTCAAGCTGGCTTTCTCCGATCATGACATCATTCCCATTAGTTCGTCGCCCTGGTGGGTCCTTCCTAGTCAAAATCAATTCTCTCACCATAAACTCTCTGAGTCAAGAGTCCGATGTTTCAAGCCGTACGTCATTCTGAAGGCTGCGCATGGAGATTGGACACTTTGCATTGCCGAATGCTAAAAAGTCCCTGAAGGCGACAAGCCTCATGTCGCGTCCCTGAAAATGACACCTCCTATGTCGCGATCATAAATGCATATTTTAAATCCTGAAAAATCACAAAATGACTTAAAGTCACCTTCCCTGAAAGGAAGGCGACGTATCGAGGCGTCGCGTTCATGAAGGCGACAAGAAGCCTGTCGCGTTTAGGACTTCTCACAGGAAATCCTTTCCGAGGCTAACTTAGACACATGCCATAGATGGATATTACTTGTTTTGAACGTCCAAATCACTTCCAAATCCTCTCAAACTTGGAGGAGACCTTCCTAACACATCCCTTTCCGAGTTCCAATTGCCCATGCGCAGCCATACATACCCAAACTCGGACTCCTTCCCGTTATTCCTCACATAGCCCTTCCAGGAATAATCACCTATAATTACCTCAATACTTCGTCTTTTTGGGCAAGGCCGGAGTCTACGTCTTCCTCTTCCAGAGAGCTTCAATTCCGAAGAAGAGAGTCTTCTCTCCAGACGACCGAGAAGAGCCCTCCAGGGCATTTTTCATCCGGCTACACAATCTCCCTCTCTTTATCTCCCTTATTTCTCTCTTTTCATGCATGCATAGTTCTTGTGTTTTTGTAGATTCATATTAGAACACTCACCACACACCTATCTTGAGCACCCAAAGGGGTTAAAAACCCCAACCACGTGAGTTCCCACCATAATAGTGCATGCGTACTTGTTTTCTATTGAATAAATCTCTTACACACGAAGTTTTAATGGGTTTCTCTGTGTTTTCATGATCTTGGCAAGTACTAGAAGACAAGGACAGCGTGAGGCTCTTGCCCCTCGGCCGGCTGAGGAACAGGAAGATCAGAACTTGTAGTCTCCATCCCTGAAGAAGAAGGCGACGACCAAAGTGGTCGCGATCTGGAAGGCGACTTCCCGATCGTCACGTTCAGGTATAAGCGTCGCGACGATCCCTTTGTCGCATTCACAAGTACGCCATTTTCTTCTTTTTCCTTTTCCAACGTAGTCAGCCATCCTCGACTCCGCACATCTTTGGGCGACTACTTGGTGGTGATCACGGTACTTTCCCTATCCTTTACTCTTATACGGACATACATATTTTTTTGGGGAGCACAATCCCGTGATTACACCTTTTGGCGATCACGGTATGACCTCTAGTGCCCATCATGCTTGCTCTTGTCTTTCCCTGTCATTCTTATTCCTTCATGTGTGTGGTGTGGTTGTAGTTTTCCTTGTTTGTTCCCTTTCTTAGTAGTTTCTTGGGGTTTTGCGGCTCTGAGTGAGAAGGCGATGATCATGCAGTCACGATCGAAGTAGCGGCACACGGCTTGTCGCGACCAGGTTAGTACACAGTACTCATCTCGTCCCTTTCCTCTGTTTCTGTGGTGCTATGTGCGAAAGCGACGTCCGAAGCGTCGCGTTAAAGGAGGCGACAGTAGAAACATCGCAACCAGGTACGTCCTCTGCCCGTACGCTTGCATAGAGTTCTTCACAATTTCTGCGTCTGTTGATAACGCGATGGTGCTCCTGTCGTGATAAAGGAGGCGACAGTGTGGTAGTCGCGACCAGGTCAGTAATCTAGTTTTCTGATTTTTTTTCTGAAATTTGGGTTCATCTTGCATACTCCATCCATATTCCATGTCATACCATGCCTTTTCCATGTTCTTGAGAGTCTGTCAGTCTTGTTTGTTATAGGATTGTTTGATCTTTGTGCATAATTTGGTCTGGTTTGATCTCTGTCCACTGCGAAGAGGAACGCGACTGGCTCCTTGTCGCGATCTTGGTCACGACAGTTAACCCGTCGCCTTCTACTTCTGAGAGCAGCCAACCCTAATTTCTATTTTGTTAGTCTTTAGGTTAGAATTTGCATGCACTCTGGTGCACATAGGATTTGCATACACATTTCCATATACGTAGTATAGGTTGTCCTCCTCAGCGACGCCCGCTCTCTCGGCCACATATTCCTTGTATCCGACTAGACCACTTGCTTGAGGGCCTCTGTAGGTCCCCGCTGACCGTGGATTCCCACACGGCCGCCGGGCTGGTTGTACCCGTCGCCACCTAGTTGTCAGTCTCATTCATTTTTGGCAAGGTTGAGAAATCCTAGTCACACTCGAAGTTAGAAGCTTTCTCCCATTAGGAAACCTTTCCTTATTTGGAGAGAACTTGCTAAAAATCAATTCATAAAAAGGCAAACTTGAACCAATTAAAAGAAATCATCATCATTGCCAACTGCTTGTTTTGGGTGAGACGTTTTCTCTTTCATTTTGTTTGCATAGGATCGTTTGTTTAGGAAACTAGGTGTCTATCTAGGTTAGGTTTTCCCTCTCAAGTCTTGAAAGGTTTTCCCCATCTCTGTGCGCTCACTTTCCAAATATGGATTCGTACCTGAACCCCATTTATAGCAATGAGAACCTAGATACTGCCTTCTACACCTCCCCGGACTACCAGGAGTCCCTCCCTCACGATCTCCTTGAGGAGTCGGCCCGCCCTTGGGTCGCTACAGTCCGCGCTACCGAGAACCACCATCCCAACAATGGTGGCCCATCTCAAACCGTCCACACCCCCCAGTCAGACGATCAAGCCACTCAACTCCTGCGCTTAATTCCCCAGCTTGATCAGTCCCAGATCCAAACCCTCATAACGGCCCTCAAAGGAAAGGCTGCTTCTTCACCCTCACCCAGAGCGGGTGCGTCACGCCCCACGGCAGCTACTTCCAGCCCCCATGTTGTCATGGCACAAGCCGACAACACTCCCATCCGGCCGCGGACCATCCGATTCATGCCATTCGAGTCTGAGCACTACCATCACCGTGAGTCGAGGCCCCAGTCTCTGCCATATCAGCCCTGTTATTCACCTCATCATCCTGAGCCACGCGCCAGGCCCACCTCTCCTGCCTCTTCCATGTATGCTCAGCCATCCGCCGCTCCGGATATGATGTCCGAGTGGGCGTCCATCAAGAAGGAGCTCTAAGAGCTCCGAAAGCAAGTCGACCCCAGGCAGCACCACGACGTGCACATGCCTAATTTCAATGGCCTATGGGTCCCCTCTCCATCTCAGTTGCCGAAGTACCGCAAATACAACGGCTCAGGCAATCCCTATACCCATATCAAAGACTTCATCTATGAGTCCGCTTCCTACAAGCATGATCGCCGCCTAATGGCTTATTTGTTCTGCCGGTCGCTGGATGGGCATGCCTTAGATTGGTTCTACTCCCTGCTACCTGAGGACGCAGAGGAATTCGCCATTGTGAAAGCCAAGTTCCTCGAACAATTCCAAGATAGGGTTGGGCCAAAATACTCCCTCACGGATCTCATGGCCGAAAAGATGAAGCCCAATGAGGATTTTGCTGCATACGCTGATAGGTGGAGGCAAATGGCCACGCGAGTTCCAGGGTACCTTCCGGAGGGAGAGAAGGTGAAAATCATCATTTCCAATTCAACGCCTACCTATAGAAACATCCTGGCGATGAATGACAACACCACCATGCACCAACTCTACAACCGGGCCCGGTTTATCCAGACTCAGCTCAAAGATTCTCCCATCCATTCTATGTTTGAACCCCAGAAGTCCCGGTTCCAGAGAAAGCCTCAGGGGCCAGTCACTGAAGGAGTCCAAGTGAACGAGCAAGTGAGCGCGTTCAACCCTGCTGGCCAAAGCCAAAATCGCCAGCCTTACACTGCCCAGGGTCAAAACCCTACCCAGGGACAACAGCAGCGCCAATACAACCAAGTGCCACCTCCCGATGGCTCTCAACAAAGGCGTCCCATGGGCCCAAGAAGAACTCACTACCCGCCACTGCCGGAGACACTCTCTGACATATTCTTGGCCTTACTCTCCACAGAAGCCATTAGACTCCCTCCTGAGAAGCCGTTGAACCCTAGTGTGGATCAAACCTGGTACTGTGTCTTCCACCAGCAGCCTGGTCATACCATCGATCAATGCTTCACCTTCAAAGACTTGGTGTATGACTTGCATGAGCAGAACAGGATAGATTGGACAGCCCTCCAGCAAGTAATTGGGGACATCAAAGAGAGACAGAGGCAACAACAACAGCAGAGGCAGCAGCGCCAACCACCCCCTCAACAACAACAACAGCAGCAACATCAAAAGCCGTTGTAGGACCTTGGTATCGTCCATAATCCCTTACCTAACCATCCATCAGCTCCAAACCCACCACAACAGCAACTAGCCCAGGTGAATCCCATCATCCACCACCTTCCTCCTCAAGCAAACTGGATGTATGATTATGAACTAGACGTTCAGCAGATGATGGCCATTAACCACCAGTATCCCCTCCAATCCCGAACAATACAACTAGCCAACACGGCTCCTCAATCAATCCCTCCTTTAGTTTCTATGGCCAACGCCGTCATACTGCCCGTCGGATCAACATCTGTGCCAGTCGTTCCTACACCCATTATCCTACCCCTCGCTCCACCTGTCTCCATACCTCTACCGCCCATCATATCTGCTCCCTCCCCCATTATCCTACCGCCACCTGGGCCGGACCAACCTTCCGCTGCTACACTATCCTCTGCCAGACAACCAGCCGCCCAACCAACCACCCTGCGGAGCGGGCGGGTCTTTCGCCATCCGTACCCTCCTATCTCCACCACCTCCACCAGCCAGAACAACCCCCAACAGGTCCTGCAACCGCCTCAGCAACAACAAGCTCAGCAGCAGACACAAGATGAGGGGTTAATTGAGCCGCTGCCAGAAACCCACTATGACATCCTCAAGCACCTGGACCACGTGCCAGCCAAGATCTCCATATTGGAGCTAATAATGAAATCCAAGGAGCACCAGGAGGCCTTGAGGAACTTCTTGCAGAAGGTGGTAGTAAATGAGGACATGTTGGCTGACAAGCTACCGAGTGCACTAGCCATGGTGACTCGCGGGCCGGTGATTACCTTTGCAGAAAGCGAACTAGCACCCCCAGAAGCCAGGAGGCTCCCACTCTGTGTAACTCTAGTCATCAACCATGTGGCAGTAGGAGCAGCACTGGTCGACACAGGGGCATTAATAAATGTCTGCCCACTGAGTACCCTTAGGGCCTGTGATGTATCAGAAGGGATACTGAGACCAACACCCACCACCATAGCCGCCTTCGACAACTCTAGAAGATCCTACCACGGTAAGGCAACTGTACAAGTCGAACTGGGGCCACTCGCTGTCACTGTGGACCTTTATGTGCTTGACATCGACCCCGTGTATAAAGCTATCCTGGGGCGCCCATGGTTAGAGACACTACGAGCTGTACCATCCACCGCGCATCAATGTCTCAAGTTCCCCTTCCAGGGACGAATCATCAAAGTCAAAAGTATAGTCACCGATCACACTGTCGATGCCATCAATGACACCCTCCTACCGACTGTTTGGCCCGCCAACAAGCCCATTATCTCAGTACTGGACATCAATCACCCTTGGAGCTACTCAATCCACTCTAAGCAAGAACCCAGTCCTGCCCAGGTCAGTGCAGTCAAGAGGAAAGAGCCACTTAACACCAAAGGGTGGCAGATCATGATGAAGCTAGGGTACGAGGAAGGCAAGGGTCTAGGGGCAGAACTGCAGGGCATAGTCAAGCCTATCCCAGACATTGTCATGAAAAGCCGATGGGGCTTGGGTTACAGGGAAAAGTCCAAACCATGGTCATCCAGCACATCCACTCTCAAGGCCGACCGTGAACCACTCACATGGACACTCTGGTGTCAGTTCATTAGGGGGCCTACCCAACTTGGATATAACACCATGGTAGTTGAGGCGGAGCTGTCGCAGCACGAGGTGCATGGCCAAAAGGGTAAGGTTTCGGCCATGTCGCAACCTGGATATAACATCCTGGCCGACACGCTGGCGTCGCTAGCCTCATCCCTATCCCTCCCTCTGAGTCGTCGGACTGAGACAATCGTCGTCTAGCGTCTCGATGTTTCATCTACCCAGGACCCTTGGTTTAGCGACCTTAGGGCAACCTTTGAAAAGAGGGCTAGGAAGAGAGGAGCGCAGCAAGTCATGCTAGCAGAGCTCGAGGAGATTCTGGATGAAGAAGAACTGCCATGGTACATTGAGATAGAGCAATATTGTAGGGACAGAACATATCCTGAAAGGGCAAGTCCAGAAGATCGTAGGGCCATCAGAAGAACCGCCTTGAGGTATACCGTTGTCGGAGAAGTTCGGTACATGCGAGCTCTTAATGGAGTCCTCTTAAGATGCCTTACTGATGACGAATCTTGGAAAGTGGTGGAAGGGGCCCATGCTAGTGAATGTGGAGGGCACGTCAACAGTCAGATGCTTGCAAAGAAAATCATTAGGCAGGGCTACTACTGGCCAACCCTAGAGGAAGACTATACCATCTACGTCCATAGGTGTGTCAAGTGTCAACTCCATGCTGATAAAATCCATGCCCCTTCCTCCTCACTGCATCCACTTTCCACACCTTGGCCATTCTCCATGTGGGCTTTCGATATTGTTGGCCCTCTTGGTGACTCTAATGCTCAAACCAAACAGAAGTCATTTATTGTAACAACGACTGAGTATTACACCAAGTGGGCAGAAGTCGAAGCTTTCACAGAAATCAAAGCATCCATAGTGTGCCGCTTCATCACGAGGAATATCATTTCGCGGTTCGGAGTGCCAAGCAACGTCGTCACAGACAACAGGCCGCAGTTCATCTTGCAAGAACTCCAGGACCTCTGTAAAAAGTATAACATCACTCTGCATCATTCATCACCGTATTACCCCCAAGGCAATGGCCAAGCTGAAGCAACTAACAAAACCCTTCTTAAAATCTTAAAAAAGACCTGTGAGTCGCATAAATTTGCCGACTGGCCAAAAAAGCTAATAGAGGCTCTATGGGCCTACCGTACCTCTGCTCGCACTCCTACGGGGCAAACCCCGTATGCTCTCACATATGGGATTGAGGCGGTAGTCCCGTACGAGATCCTAATCCCTTCACTAAGAGTCCAATTAGATAAGGAACTTAATCTTGACGAACGTCGATAGGTGTTGCTAGTTCAGTTGGAACTCCTAGATGAAAGGCGGCTTATGGCAGCCAACCATGTTCTCTCTTATCAAAAGCGAATCTCAAGGTCTTTCGAAAAGAAGGTAATTGAGCGAAAATTCCAGGAAGGTGATATGGTCTTGAAATGCATTTTTATCAAACCCGGAGGTCCTAGGTCCAAACTACAACCTAATTGGGAGGGTCCGTACGTTGTGAGGGAAGTCTATCCCGGAAATGCTTACTGCTTAACAAATGCTGAGGGCGTCGAATTGTCGCATCCGTGGAACAGGTTGTACCTCAAACGATTCTATCCTTAGGTCTATAGGTGTGAGGCCACAACACTTAGATCAGGGAATAACCCCGTGTTGAGGAGTCTGAAGTCCCTCCCTAATCGTCAAAGGTCACTCTAAGCTAGGATTAACACACACGCACGGCAAGCCCGGGTAACTACTTTGGTAGAAGCCGCAACTGTGTGGGTCTTACTCTAGCAATGCGTCGGTCAATCTCCTCTAGTCGGTCAAAGTGTAGGGGCAAAGGGTTGAAAGGGTAAGGTTGTCAACCTAAAGCATATCCTGACAAGAGGAAGTCTCAAACAGGGACGGTCAAAATAACAAAGGGCAAAGAAGCAAAGAAATGAAGAAAAGAAAGAAAAATCCATAAGCGCAATAGGGGCATGGCAAGGAGTGGCAAAGTCTCCGTGGGACGCTCATGAGCCCGATCGTATGCATGCCCCAAATAGTGCAAGTCCATAGCAAAAGACCATAAAGTCCCTCCATAACAGACCCAATCTTTGAAGGGTATGCTGCAGGAAGTAGTCGAACCCAACATCCCTAAACCTACACAAGACTTTCCTTAAATGATCTTCTGTCTCTCCCTATAAGGCCGAATCACCTCTTAGGTATGGCCTAACTAGTCGCGGCATCAACTAAGGGTAGTTCCTCGAGGCATTGTCATTCTTCAACATACGTCCTAGCCTAGTGAGGTCCGTGACGAGAACCAGAGGTGATCAAGACTCTAAACCAGCGGCTCAAACCGGTCTAAGTGTTGTGGACCAAAGGGGCAAGAGCCTTCCGTCTTGCGCGTCTTATTTTAGGAAGGGCTAACGTCGGCTTTAGGCGCTAACCAAAACTCCAAAAAATATATATATATTTCCAAAACTCCAAAAAAAAAAATCAAATATTCCCAAAACTCAAAAAAAAAAATCAAATATTCAAAAACTACACAAAAAACACAAATATTTCAAAAACCTCAAAAACATTAAATCCCAAAAAAAAACAATGTTTTCGACATCCCAAGCCGTTTGCATTCATGCATGGCATTTGTGTATTTACCTCTTTTTGCTTATTTAAGGCTTAGCCCCTTGACCATTTATCAAGGCTAGTCATTTGTCGCATTTTAAGGAAAGGGGCTAAGCCTAAGAACGGATCTAACTTGTTTCGTGATTGTCTAAGTGTGCAGGGCACAAAAGAGAGAAAGCGGCACTCGCATCTCACCCGTCACTCTCACTCGTCACTCCCACTCAGTCGCAAGTCGTAAGATAAAAAGGATCCATTTCATTCCATTCCATATCATACATGTACAATAGGGGGCAGACAAAACTACAAGCCCTCAACCGCTCTCCCCTGTACCCTCGGGTGGGCGGGGAGACGGAGGGGCCATCACCCTCGGACCAGTCTCTGTGACGGACCGACGTATTTATGCCCATTAAGGCTCCATATCCAGATCCGCCTCCCACGAACGGACCGAAGTCTCGCAAGGGATAGCTCACACAAGTGTCTAGTAAAAATATAAAAGACAAACCACAACAGTATAAGACACAAGAAAGTACATGTGCTCATACTTGCATATAACAATTTACAACTGTCCCATTACATTAATACATGTCCAATTAAAAAGTACAACTACCTGGGGCATACCCCGAGGGAGCACAAGCTCACATAACACTAACTACTACACAACTGCTAGTGGTACAAGTCTGACACAACACCGCTGCAAGCCAAACACTCGGCAAGCCTTGAAAAGAACTGTAGGGGAGTGAGCCTCAACAAGTCACTGGCTCAGCAGGGGCTACCCAAAACAACACCGTAACCACGGACAGCTCAACCCCAATGGGTCTCACTAGTAACACCAATAGCCAAACCATTTAATGCTCACAACATTTATATTTAAATAACACTTTAAATAGTAATTGATAAACAAATGCATATTCCTTATAAAGAAAGAGGAATCACAAGCTAGTCCGCTGATCAACTAAAATGCCTAGGCCGCAAGCCTCACAGGCACATTACAGTCACAACAATCATTTAAGCTATAAGCCGCACAAGCAAATCACTGCCTAGGCTATAAGCTTCACAAACAAATCTCAAGTACGAGGGTAATAGGACTGCTAACCAAAAGCTGGCCCTTTATACCCAAACCACAATATGTCGAAAGCCACACACACCAAGTAACATGATCGGCTACAGTAGGCCAATCTATCACACATGATAATCATATACGGTAGCTTACCCGAAGGAGGGTGAAGCACGTTGAGTGGAAGGTCACACCACACAACCTCCACGAAACACAGTTCCACGTCAATACCAGAAAGACCGGTATATGACGTACCACCACAAACTATTACCCACACGAGGTATAGGTACCTATTACCACAAGGCACCAGCACAGAAAACCACAAGTAAACTAGTGTCGTAACAGAGCACACCATAACGAACTAAACCACATTTGGCGAGTCAACACTCACCAACGATAACCAAAACTGTGCCACCACTCGGGCACACCACAAACCACAACCTCAGTCACAACTGTGCCAACACCAGGGCACACCTCAAACGAGTCAAACCTCGACTAAGAGTCACTAACTCATAAACCACGACAAGTAGCAAAGCTCGAGTCGGAAAGGAACGACGCCACCACACGGGAACGGACTACAGGCTGATCAGGCCAGTATCCAACCCGGACAACACAACACAAGAACAACCTCTCAGCCTCGCAGTCACAGACGAAAGGTCCAACTGCCGCTCCACAAGAACAAGTCAAACAACTGTGGAGACCAACCAACACCGCACCTGCAGACACACAACTGCAGGTCCATGCCTGGCACCTCTAGGGTCTCTGGCCGGAGAACCCTAAAGTGAGGCACTGGAAAACAGGACTAGCTGGGGACCAGTGTCGACTACTGGTGTCCGTACCCCCAACTACGAGCGCTCTACAAGCGATTGCACACCCACCAACACAAGCCGCTGCCCTATTGTCGTCTTTCCCTCAGCCGGATGTACAACTCAAACACAGGAGTGAGGGTGTCTAGGAAGATGACACAAACCTCAACGGTACCACACTGTACCGGGACAAACACCGAGCACAACAAACGCGCGTGCCTGGCTCACAAAAAACCTGGGGTACCCGACTAGAGAGGCATTCCGGAATAGGCGCCGGACCACCACACTCAGCAATACACAAAACACATCGTTACACATTTATTACAAAACACGATATACGTGTGAGGAGTAGCTTGTCCTGGTCACTCGTGACCTACAAGCTAGCCTACACAAACACATATATGAACCATATTAAAAATAATGCCACGACCTGTCATTGGTCACATAATAACCTTTACTGCCATACTAGGCACAATACACACTAACACTCATACTTTATTACTTATCCATTTAGGATGTTTGCAAGAGATCCTAAAGGATCAAGGCTAGGTTCCAACGTGAACCTCATCGCCACAACACCGCAGATTAATCATAATAATTAAGACATAATAAACACGAAGATATACGATATGCCATGCACATATAAACTACATGCACGACATGTAAACCACGTAGACTCTACGTGTATAATACACCATGACTGGTGTACTACACATTATCCATGTAAACAATATATCCAACACATGGACAACATGAACACATATATATTACATATTAATCACGTAAAGCATGCCCATCTCGTGAGCAATACGCTCTATGAGCGCAACAAGTGTACTGGCTCTCATCTATCATGCCATGCACATACAACCACGTAACATGTACAATAAGAAAAACCTTATGAAACATACTGCACTAAAACCAGCACAGGTTAGCGGCAGTATCGATTTCCGTCCATTGATTATAAACGACAGCATCCCCTGCCGTTAATGCCAAATAAACTCGATAATAACGGCTAGACATCTGGCCGTTAATCTCCAACTGAAGAACCTAACGTCAATTGATGTTGACGCTAAGATCTTCAGCTTCCAGGTATACAAAACACACAGACCGGCCCAAGGCCAATCATACGAGCAACATAGCCCTATAAACAATAAGAAAACAAGGGAAAACACTTCCCCTTACATCTGAATACTATAATTAAACTAAAGAAACAAGATCCAACGCTTGGATCGATCAAACCACCCAATTTCTTGGGCATGGAGAATTCTTTTCCAAAAACTCAATTAACATACGAATTATGCAACAAAGCATGGCGAATCAACCAGGAGAGATCAAAGGGTTCAGTCCCTACCTCAGAAACGCATATAAACCCGATAGAACCTCGAATTACACCGAACCCCCAGGAGCTTCCCGTGATTACCGCCGTCCAATCTGCCATTCCCCGCCTGATCTACCGCTGTTGCACGCATCACGGCCTTCCCACGTGCTCCCGTCGACCGCTGGAAGTAGTGAAGAAGCACAAAGGTACATGTGGGGGAAGAGGAGAGGAGAAAGAGGGGAAAGAAGAAGGCTGGGTTACCCCTAAAAACACAGGCGCCTCAGGTTAATGTCAACCTCTGCACCGCTAATCAAACCGCCCCAACTAGGCGTCCACAACACTCGCCGCCAAGTTCAACGGTAGACGTCTACATCGATGGACCAAGAACATGTTAACGGCAACACCATTGCCGCCAACACACAGAAGACGTCACACACCTGGACGCCAACCTACAGTTGATGTCCAGTGCACTGAACACCAACACAGATCCATAACCAAGCCTGGTAAGGATCCAATAAGAAATAAACTAATGGGCCACACATTGGCCACCAAACCCGCTAAACCTGGATCCACAGGGATCCGGAAAACGTGCGACGTTACAGTCTCACTCCCCTCTGGCGCTCTCTCTGTCGTCGCGCCTCCTCCTCGTTCCTCCGCCATCGGAGGAACCAGTCAAATAGTGTCTGGCAGACCCGCTCGGGATGCCGTTCCTGCTAGCCGCCCAACGGCTGCGTCCGACCAAAGCTAGGGCCCTCTCCAGACCCTTCATCTCGGACCACAGCAGCTCGTAGCGGTGTCTCTCCTCCCACAACTGTGTGCGGAGGTCCCTGGCCTCGGTGCGCAGTCGCGTCGCCTCCTCGGCCTCTTGGCGCCACCGCGTCGCCTCCTCGCCTCCTGGCGCCACCGCGCCACCTCCTGCGTCGCCTCACGCCACCTTGTCACCTCCGCTGCCTCTGGGCGTAGGCGCAACTCCGCCATCTCCGCCTCCAGTGTGGTCTTCCGCGCCAGGGCATTACTCAGCTCCATCTCCTGCAACATCAAACATCTTGTCAGAACTCCAAAAGAAGTAAAAGTCAAGGGGCATCTAGGTAGTAACTTACCCGCTCCTGCAACTGAGCAAGAGCGTCCTCTGCGCGGGTCACTGCCGACGCCAACTGGACCTCCGACACAGAGCGGCTGGGGTCCTCTCGGGAGGAAGAAGCACCTCCCACCATCTGCTGGGCCCTGTCCAACTCTACCCGCTGCAAAAGAAAACAAGAAGGGTCAGTCAACCAAAGCTAGAAATAGAAGGGATAGGGTGCGAAGTACTCACCAGCTGGTCCATGACCACCTGGAGGTCATCCCTCTGCTGGATGGTGGAGTGGAGGATACCCTCGAGCGAGGCGATCCGCCCCTCAGGATCAAGCTGCAAACACAAGACAAGTCAGTCACACAATCAATTGAGAACTTAAAAGAGACTAAAAGCAGTAAAACTCACCGGTCTCCGAGGCCCCTTATAAACCTGGGCCCCGTACCTTCGTGCGTAGGCCCAGAAGTAGTCCTCATCGCTTGTCACCTCGGAGGTCACCTCCCGGCCTCTCTGCTCCCAGTCCTCTAGCTACTCCCGGACTCGGACCGTCAAATTAGTGACCTGCTGGATCCCGCGGAAGCTTCGGCCAAGCCTCTCCCACGGCCTCTGTCGGGTCGGGAACTCCACCACTGGCTGGTGGAGTCCCAGGGTCCGCGCGACCAATCGGTGGTGGAGCGGGACCACCGTGTTAAAAGAATGAAGCCAAATGTCCCTACTGAAGTAGGGACGGCCCCGCTCCACCCAAGGCTGGTCGGCGTCATTCTCCCTGACATAGGGAGTCCACTGAACCTACACACCACCAAGCAGAAATCTGTGAGTCAACTGTCAAAGCAAAGGAAAGGGCTAAGGATAGAAATACTCACATGGCCGAAGGGGATCGTGTCCAATGCGTCGTGAATCAGTGTCACCTGTCGCCGCAGCGATCGCTCGTCACGGCCGAATCGCCAGCACTGTAGGAGAGGCACAGCGCCGCGTCGCCTCGCTACCCCACGACCCAGGGAGGGGAGGTGATAGTACGCCCACATCTGCAAGAGCAACATAGTCAGTACCACAATAAATAAAAAATAAGTAGGAAAAGTAGTAAAAGGTAAGGGTAGAAGTGTACCTGTAGGAGAGGGAAGAACTCGGCAACACCCGTCTCCCTAGTACAAGTGCCCAAGCTGTCAAAGAGGTGGGCCAGGAGGGCCGCACCCCACGTGTAACTGCCTACGCTGGACAAATCCTCCAGCAGGGGCAGGCACCGGCAGCTAACTGGGTCCCCTCTGGTCCCAGAATCAGCTTCCCGATCACAAGGATTAGGAATCGCCTCAGATCTCGGTCCGCTGCATCTCCCTCCTCCTCCGCCAGCACCGCTCTGGCATCCTTTGTCAGCTGGGCCATGTAATCTGCCTGGCCCTCTTCCGTCCGGTGACGCGCATTCGCCACCCCAAGGCTCACCTGTAGCGCTATCCGCCGCACCAAGGACGATCTCTTCCTCGTCACCTCTAGCCCAAGCAGCCTCTCCACATGCTCCTGATAGCTCGTGTAGGTGACCCCGGTCACCGCCTGGCCGTCTACACGTAGGCTGGTAATCCGCACCACGTCCTCTAACGTGGGGATCATGTGACCCCATGGAAGGAGGAAATCATGGCACACGGGATCCCACCTCTCCTTTAGGGCCTAAATAAGCGCCTCGTCTGGCGCCAGCTCCTCCAGTCGTAAAAAGGGGCCGAACCCCATCCCCTCCAATCTGGCCCTCTGGAATTCTGGCAGACCATCATAGATCGCCCGGACGATGGCCCATCCCAATCTGGACCTCAGCTCGCTCTGCAAAGCAAACATCAAAAGTGTCAGAAATCAGCCAAAGT
Organism: Colocasia esculenta; assembly: GCA_014218235.1. Classification (NCBI taxonomy): domain Eukaryota; kingdom Viridiplantae; phylum Streptophyta; class Magnoliopsida; order Alismatales; family Araceae; genus Colocasia; species Colocasia esculenta. Next base: position 112,537,142 of record CM024762.1, read on the forward strand.
CACCAAAAGCTCTCGGTCCTGTCATAGCGACAAGGGCCCTGTCGCCTTCTGAAGGCAACGGGAGGCCCATCGCATTCAGAAATTTGGTCGCGACGGGTACCCTGTCGCCTTCTAAAAGGCAACAGGGGGACCGTCGCCTTCCCACTGGTAATGCGACAGTCCCCCTGTCGCGTTACCAGGGTGACCGGGAGACGAGTACCACCCGTTTCCCGGCTGTTTCCCTCTGGGTAAAAGCCCTACATTGAGAGTGCTCTGCACTCTACCATCCCACACACATCATCTAGGGTTTAGAAATCCTACCTTTTTAGGCCCAACCGGCTCGTCCTCGTTCCCCACCGCCGCCGTGGTATCCTCCTCCATTGGCACGACCGGGGGGTCCTCCTGGGCCGCCGTGGACGGGCCTTCGTCCATTTGACGACGGCGAATAGTCTTCTTGGTGCGGCGCCGGCCGCCGCCGCCGCCGTCCCCACCTTCGTAGCCGTCACCCTCCATCGCCAGTTCGCCAAGAAAAGGGGAGAGAAGGGGAGGAGAACGGATCTCCACCAAGCCGCCGCCGCCGTCGCCGGCGATCGCCAGAGGAATAGCCGCCAGAGGAAGGCCGGAAGAAGGGAAGGCTGGAGAAAAGGAAGGAAGAGGAATCACCTGCTGAAGAGAAGAAGGGAAGAAGAAGATTCGAAAGAGTAAAAGGGAGAAGGGGCGCTGAGCCCGAATTCAAATCGCCCTCGTCCTTGTTAACGCGACAAAGGCCCTGTCGCCTTCTGAGAAGGTCACGACGGACCCACTATCGATTTCACTCTGCAGGTCGCGCCCATTGACCAATCGCGTTCAAGGTAGCGACGCACCCCATGTCGCCTTCTCAGCCAGAGCACAGAACCCTTTCAAAATCAATTTCCTTCATAAATTTCCAAATTCTTACATCAAATAAAAGCCATAAAAAGCAAAAGCAACATGCGTTTTCGCTCCTACTACATCAAGTCCCTCCAAAAAAATTTCAAATCTCTCAAAAGGTACAATAAATGCTCTCTCTCAAGCTAACGGTCCCCAAGTGGCCTAATCTTCTCATGCTCCCAGAGGTACGCCTGGTACGTCTCCCAGACTTCATCTAGTATCGGTGGAAGCGCATGGGTAGCGCACACCCTCCACAAGGGCAACGCGCTCCGAACGGCTTGCTCATCCTCCGGATCTCCCAAGCGTCGCTTCTTCATCGGAGGCAAGTGAGACGGCGGGAATACCTTGGTCCTTGCTTCCCAATCTGTAGATAACACCTCTGTGGGTTGTAAAGCACTGTCGTCATATTACCCACGAGTTGCAAATCCAATCCGCGCCCAAGTGGAAGCCGGATCTCCGCTCCGTGCAATGCCGTGATGCCCAATGCGAAATGCTCCACCGATAGGGTACTGAAGTAGAGGTGCCATGCACTCCTCATCTTCTTATCCACTGTCCTGCATAAGACTCTATCCGGGAATTTGGCCGCACCGCCAATGAAGCAAAGTGGATGGCACCTAAAAATCCGGCTATCGGTGGTGGGGTTGTCTACAGGCTTGAACTTTATTCTCACACCCAACCAACACTCTAACAGGATCATGGAGCCATAGAGGAAACCCCCCGTGGAAGCCAAAGTGAGACCCGCGTATAGGTAAGCCAAGACGGCATGAGAGAGTGAAAGTCCCCGCCATACCCCACTTATAGTACTAAGACTCACGTAGTCTATGAGGTGATCCCCGGACGGGAAGAGGGGCACCCCACACAAACATATGGCTACGGCCTTTGCTATCTCCCGGTGGTCCACACTCTTGTTCTTGCATTGGGAGATGACCCACTCAGACAGCGGGACAAGATGAATGAATTGTGGGCTAATCATGGTATGTACATCCCCGAGATCGGTCATGAACACACCAAGGATAAGTTTCGGGTTGATGGGCTCGATGGTGTAGCTTATATTTTGCTCATCTCCCGGCTTAGTCTTAGGGAGAGCTAAGAAGGCCTCGACCTCCTCTAGTAGGACGGTCGCCTCAAATTTGGGAAAGATAAAAGTATGGGTCTGGGGATGCCAAAGTTCATTCAAGGCCGTGATACTATGCCAATCAAAAGAAATTTTATGGTAATTGTGGGCCGCTATCAAAACCCCACCTAAACCCCACTCTCTCAATAATCGGATGACGAACATGGGTAAGGCTTTTATCATAGGGGTGATCCACGTGAGTTTAGAATAGCGGCGGGAGCCCGGGAAGAGCTAGAAGAGAAGAGAGAAAAGGCAAAAAAGAGAAGGGAGGAAGAAGAAGAACAAAAATTAGCAAAGAAATTTGTAGCAAAAATTCATTGAAAATTCAAACACCAAATAACTTACCTCTCTCACTTCCTTGCTCCTGCTCAAATTGTTGGGGACGTCCGTCAACCTCATAAGAGCTTCATAGGTCGCCCGAGCATGCTTCGAACCCTCATAAGGCGCCTCCCCATCCATGGGAGCACTTGGAGCTCTCTTCATAGCCATGAGAGCTTGCAAAGCTTGATGAAAGGAAGATAGAAGAGAGAGCTACGAATTTGGCCTCTCATCCCCCTTATTTATAGAGCCATAACACTCTTATTCCTAGTTGGAAAGGGTGGAGAAGAACCATTAGGAGTAGGACTTTGAATGGAGAGCACTTAGAGTCCAAATGGGAATCAAACTCAAGTCTCATATTGAAAGTTTTTGAGCTCGGGCTGAGAACCCTAACAAAGCGATATATGACATGTCGCCTTCAGGGTGGCGACACAGGGCATGTCGCCATCTTAAGTCATGGGTCGCGACCTACCCCATGTCGCGTTCTGATCAGTACATTGTCATGTCTTTTTTTTATGATTGTTCACAACACTTGCACACATGGTTTAATGCTTGTCATTATTTGGTGCATTTCATTTGTATCATATCTATCTTTACTGCTTTGATTATTGGAAAACCCAAAAAAATCAGACAATGCAGAAAAATCCATAAAAATTAGAAAATCAAAAAATCAAAAAAGACGGTCCATCAGGTAAGTCAGGTAAGTATTCCTAACCCTAATCCATCCGCATTACTATATGATATCTACGCTACTATATCAGCTCAAGGACCGGCTGGTTCTTAGTGTGTTCTAGGATATGAGTTCCCCTTCACCAAAAACAAGGATGATCTAGGTGCACACTGTTAATCGCTGGATAGGCCGTTGGGTGATATGACTCGGGGATGATGGATTCTATCGCACGTCAGGGATGCAAAGTGTCTTGACCCTTTCTTATATTGTCTAGCAATATTATCCTTGAATAGTTGTTATTTTCCCCTTTCTTTGCATTTGTTTTTATGATTTTCTTTTTCTTTAGCCCAGCATGCATCATGTAGGAATTTTGAGCTTCATGAATCATGATTTGTCAAAGTCAGCTTCCCAATGATGTTCCCACCAAGATTCTCATTTCCAGACAAGAATTCCATTCTGAATTTGAAAGCTTCCCTCGAGCTAGCTGCTCGGTCCAGTTTGTGAGTATGGTTCTAATTCAGGATTCCTCTCATCTCCATTCATTATAATAGTCATTCCTTTATCCTCAATCCGCTCATTAGTCGTGAATCACTCAAAGGCCATAGTCGAATCGACCCGTCGGGCAGCACCTATCCCCTAATGAACGAAACCTGCACGCTAAAGATAGCCAGGGTACCTCTTGAATCAGGAGGTTGATCATTTCTTTTCTTTTGACTTTTATTCGCCCTGAGTTTGAACCATCCTCGCATTCTGTTCCTATCCGTGTTCGAAGGACAGCCGAAAAATTCTCGCTGCTTATTCGTTCAGAATGGGTGTGTCTTTACCTTGATGCCCGCTTTTCAGCTCATTCCGATTCACTCCGCTACATATCCATTTCATGCCACTTTCGCTCCGCTACCGCTCCACTCCCTTGCAAAGCAGGCATCAAGGAGGGGCAATCTGTAGACACCCATTTCTGACCCATAAGTCAAATCCCTTGTCGTATCATTGATGCTCCACGTTGGCTCATCATCGTCAAGCTGGCTTTCTCCGATCATGACATCATTCCCATTAGTTTGTCGCCTTGGTGGGTCCTTCCTAGTCAAAATCAATTCTCTCACCATAAACTCTATGAGTCAAGAGTCCGATGTTTCAAGCCGTATGTCATTCTAAAGGCTGCACATGGAGATTGGACACTTTGCATGGCCGAATGCTGAAAAGTTCCTCAAGGCGACAAGCCTCATGTCGCGTCCCTGAAAACAACACCTCCTATGTCACGATCATAAATGCATATTTTAAATCCTGAAAAATCACAAAATGACTTAAAGTCACCTTCCCTGAAAGGAAGGCGACGTATCGAGGCGTCGTGTTCATGAAGGCGACAAGAAGCTTGTCGCGTTTAGGACTTCTCACAGGAAATCCTTTCCGAGGCTAACTTGGACACATGCCATAGATGGATATTACTTGTTTTGAACGTCCAAATCGCGTCCAAATCCTCTCAAACTTGGAGGAGACCTTCCTAACACATCCCTTTCCAATTTCCAATTGCCCATGTGCAGCCATACATAACCAAACTCGGACTCCTTCCCGTTATTCCTCACACAGCCATTCCAGGAATAATCACCTATAATTACCTCAATACTCCATCTTTTTGGGCAAGGCCAGAGTCTGCGTCTTCCTCTTCCAGAGAGCTTCAATTCCGAAGAAGAGAGTCTTCTCTCCAGACGACCGAGAAGAGCCCTCCAGGGTGTTTTTCATCCGGCTACACAATCTCCCTCTCTTTATCTCCCATATTTCTCTCTTTTCATGCATGCATAGTTATTGTTTTTTTGTAGATTCATATTAGAACACTCACCACACACCTATCTTAAGCACCCAAAGGGGTTAAAAACCCCAACCACGTGAGTTCCCACCATAATAGTGCATGCATACTTGTTTTCTATTGAATAAATCTCTTACACACGATGTTCTAATGGGTTTCTCTGTGTTTTCATGATCTTGGCAGGTACTAGAAGACAAGGACAGCGTGAGGCTCTTGCCTCTCGGCCGGCTGAGGAGCAGGAAGATCAGAACTTGCAGTCTCCATCCCTGAAGAAGAAGGCGACGACCAAAGTGGTCACGATCTGGAAGGCGACCTCCCGATCGTCGCGTTCAGGTATAAGCGTTGCGACGATCCCTTTGTCGCGTTCACAGGTACGCCTTTTTCTTCCTTTTCCTTTTCCAACATAGTCAGCCGTCCTCGACTCCGCACATCTTCGGGCGACTACTTGGTGGCGATCACGGTACTTTCCCTATCCTTTACTCTTATATGGACATACATATTTTTTTGGGGAGCACAATCCGGTGATTACAGCGACGTCTGGTTCCGTCACGTTTTCAGCCGAGAAATCCCCACCCAAACCCCATTCCGAAATTCATACAAACCACCATGTACAACCATGTAACATAAATATTTGCATTCAAATAAAAGCCTATGCATGCTTGCTACTTCACTTAACCCATCCCATGCATTAAATGCATTAATCATGATCCATTTAAATCAAAATGAAGAAGAATTCCCCTACCACATGAGGAACATGAAGAACACGAAGTACAACATTGCCCTGGCGTTTCTCGCGCTCCGAACAACCTCATTGCGCCGGTAACGCGCCAATCCTCATGCCACAAACTCCAAATCACCCCGAAATCCCATAGAAACCTCTCCCTCAGCCGAACAGTGTTTCCTGCACTGTTTGGCCAGGGTTTGGTCGAAACACAATAACAGGCTAAATCGCCACGTATCGGGCCATCGCGTTTAAATGCAGACGCGCACCCTAGAAAACGGTGTTTGAATCACGACGGGGAAGCTGGTCGCGTTTTAAAAAATGTGACGCCTGTGTTGGTCGCGTTCTTGAAAGGCACCCTAGAGGTCAGTTAGGCCTTGATTCCCGGCCCCCAACCTCACATAACCTGCTCAAGCAACCCAAACACACAATATTGGGCCATACACTAGCCACCAAACCCCTTAAACTACAATCCAAAAAGTCGTGATGTTACATTACTATCATCTACAAAGAAATTTCAACCTCAAAATCCAGAAAAAGCTTTAACATGGAATTTATAAGCATTCACATATGGTACTATCATCTAAAAAGAATTAAAAGCTTACTGAAACAAGTGTATCCGACATTGACATATCTTCGGCCTGTAATCTGCACTGGCTATTCCGACGTTGACATATCTAGCTTCAAATCATCTCGTGCATAACTAACTATCTGTGACAAGTCCTTGATATATCTTCTCAACATGGAGACATGGAAAACATCATGAGCATCTGTAAAGTCTTGTGACGACCCAACCAACAAACTGGCCCAACAACCATACTAGTTGGTAGACTTCCCAGGAAGGTCACCCATCTTGGGACTACTCCCAATTGAGCACACTTAATTTTAAGTTCTTTTCCTGCTTGAGCTCTGAAATGACTAGTCCAGTTGTTGGTAGTCTTCTGATTTAGTCTATTTAACATATTCTTATATAGGGTGTTACAATCTACCCCTCTTATATAAGCGAGGTCCTCATCGCTATTCACATATAGCACACAATCAAACCCCAGGCAGACAAGATTTTAGAGGTGGCCCCCATAGGCTCAAGAGGTGGCTCCCACTATGTACCACTTTGCACCATTATGGCCTCAAGAGGTGGCTCTCATAGCGTAATACTTTGCCCTATGTGGCACTTAGTTCCTGCACTTCCGACTGAACAAGTCTCTGATACTATTTGTGACGACCCAACCAACAAACTGGCCCAACAACCATTTTAGTTGGTAGACTTCCCAGGAAGGTCACCCATCTTGGGACTACTCTTAATTGAGCACGCTTAACTTCAGAGTTCTTTTCCTGCTCGAGCTCTGAAAATGACTAGTCTAAGTTGTTGGTAGTATGCTGATTTAGTCTATTTAACATATTCTTATATGGGGTGTTACATTAGGATTGGCCTGAAATCTAGCACATAAGCACACACTGAATTGAATATCTGGCCTAGAAGTTGTAAGGTAGAGTCGAGAGCCAATCATACCTCTATAAGTCTTGGGATCTACAGACTTACCTGATGAATTCTCCTCTAATCTTACATTTATGGGCATTGGTGTGCTTGAGGGTTTGAGGTGCTGATAATTAAATTTCTTTAGGAGTTCTTTCACATATTTGGTTTGACTGAGGAATATTCCTTCAATAGTTTGATGTACCTGCAATCCCAAAAAGAATTGTAATTTGCCTATCAGGCTTATTTCAAATTCAGTTTGCATATGTTAGCAAATTCAGTACACAACTCTTGATTTGTAGACTCCAAGATTATGTCATCAACATAAATTTGAACTACAATGATTTGATTGTTGACAGTTTTTGTGGATAGAGTTTAGTCTATATTACCTCTTGTGTATCCTTTATTTAGAAGAAAAGAACTCAAAAGGTCATACCAAGCTCTTAGAGTTTGCTTAAGACCATAAAAAGCCTTATTCAATTTGAAACATGATCAGGATATTTTTCACTTTCAAAACTCGGAGGATGACCCACAAAAATGTTTTCTTTAATGATTCCATTCAAGAAAGCACTTTTGACATCCATTTGATAGACTTTCAATTTCAGGGATGATGCAAAAGTAAGAAAGATTCTTACGGCTTCTAGTTTAGGTATAGGGGCATATGATTCTTCAAAGTCAATTCCAAATTCTTGATTGTACCCCTTTGCAACTAGTGTACATAGCCTTATTTTTGACAACTTGTCTATCTTCATTTAATTTATTTCGGAAGACCCATCTAGTGCTAATGATAGACTGGTCACTAAGCTTTGGTACTAATTCCCATACATTGTTTCTGTCAAATTAATGAAGTTCTTCATACATTGCATTGATCCAGTCTTCACTGGTTAGAGCTTCATTAATAGACTTATGTTCAATTTGGGAATGTAACGTCAAACGGTCTTCATTTATTACATTCTTAAAAGATGATCTAGTTCTAACTCTATCTTGTAAATTACCAACTACATTCTCAATAAGATTATCTCTTAAAATTCTGGGTTTAGATATTACCTCTTGAATTTCATTTAGTTCTGGAACAATACTACCTAATCCACTTGTGGAAGGTGCTAGATTGTTCATATTTTCAGAGGCTTCTTCATGCTCTTCAACGGTTGGTAAATATTCAACAACAAAATCATCCTCTTCTACATTTTGTAGAGTCCTGCAAGACACTACAGGAAAACCAGGCTTTGCTTACGTCCAAACACTGTAGGTAGATAACCAAAAACCGTAAGCATAGTCTTTGCTTATGGTGTTACCCTACGATTGGGTTTCGTCGGCAGAAGACCGACGACAAAGGCCTAAGGCTACGGTGTTTTAAACTCCGTAAGTATAAAGCTATAGTGACGGTGTTGGTAACCATAAGTAACACCATAAGGAAATCTTTTTTGGCTACGGCAATGTTAACCGTACTCATATTTTTTGTAAGGATAGACTCAGTCACGTCGAATATCCCTACGGCATTTTGAACCGTAAGCATGTGTCCCTACGGCCACGTACACCATAAGCAAGTTTGTTTCCCTACGGCTAAATAGACCATAAGTAAATATGTTTACCTACGGCCACGTACACCATAACCAAGTATGTTTACCTACGGCCACATAGACCATAAGTATGTTGTTTCAGCAAAAAAAAAAAAAATAGCATTATATTTAAATGGATCCACATTCACCTACATTCACAAACAATTGGATCAACATGTACACATCCACAATTAATCCACACATTCACATTTGGATCAATCAACATACACATCCACCTTTAGTTCCACACACACATCCACATCCACATTTAGTTCCACACATACACATCCACCTTTAGTTCCACACACACATCCACATCCACATTAGTTCCACACATACACATCCACATTTACATCCACACACATTCACACCCACTCATTCACAATGCACAACACCTTAATAATATAAAACACATTAAAGTTAACAAACAATAATGTTAATAAAAGATGACATAAAACATCATTCTTCACATTCACATGCTAGTGCTAAAGTCTGTTCAGAAGAGCAAGTTAATTGTTAGTAGATGAAATTGTTCACATGTGGTGAGAGGAGATTTGTGAAGAGTTTGCTTTGTCCTTGGAGGAAGACAGGTTTCAGCAGACATATTTCCTGCAAAAGCAACAATAGGTGTTCAATAAGTACTGTGTGAGGAAAACCAGAACAAAAGAAACAATATGCTTAACAAACAGTAATGCAGGAAATATGATCTCCTCTGGTATGCTAGATGTCACAATTGTCACATGGTAACATAGCCACCTATGGCTAACACTACACAAGATCAAAGTATGATCTCCTCTTCCTGTCACTCTGTTTCATCATCTGCCAAGCTCATGCTAAAGGAAAAAGAAGAAAAGCCCACCCAAAACTGAGCCCGGACCTCTCTAGCTCGTGTTCTTCCACTGATGAGATCAGATCCCACCTCACCCAGCGGTTTCACTTCAAACTGGACTTCATGATCAGTGCGATGGATGCAAAGCACCTACTGCTGCGGTTCCAGGATAAAGAGGACTTCCTCCAGCTACTGCTGTTCATGAGGAAAGTGACATATGCAGGGACATACTGGATCTCAGCCAGCACTTTTGTTTCCACATGTGTATTTGATTGTATTCACTCCGGCCAATCTTTGACATGTTATTCATGTGCTAGTGTTTAATTTCTTTTCAGGATCAAGTTCATAATTGTGCATTTGGCATTGATCAACATAGGACTTGATAGTATGAAGTTTTAAAAGTAGCATGAAGAATTAATGATACTTGATGAGCTCATGTTCCCTCTAAGTACTCTTTTTTTGGACCTGTGTCTTGGGGTGGATAATTTCATAAGGAAGTAGAATTATAGGATTAAATAATGCATTTTAGTGATTATGCATGTTTTATCTTGTTGATTTTGTTTTACAAAGTGGAAAGGCTCATATTCGTGTAGAATCATGGCCTTCAATACATTTGTACTTACTAATTTTCTTCCAATATCTACTTTCCAATCCCTACTTTAACTGTAAGCCAGTGGGTTCATATTGGACTTGAGCTTGGACTTGGGTATACCATAAAACCCAAAGTATCAGCTGCCTCAGGTGACTGAAAAACTCTCACATAAAACCCATGTTAATAATGGTTGATCTTTGTGATAAAAAAAACTTATAAGTTTTGTAACCACACATAACACTGTCTACATAGAGTTCCAGCTCAAAATGGAGAAGCAGAAATCTACAAGTTTATGTAACCACACATAACACTGTCTTTCACCCAACCTAGAATGGGTGAAAGACAGTAAAATCTCAGATGCAACTTACCAAAGAGGGTGGAGGTGAAGATCAATCATCCTCAAACTCAACCTGTTACATGTAAAAATGTAACTAACATCAGAGTTGACAATTAACAACATATAAATAAGAATGAGATAAATGTAAATAAACTTACATATTCTCTGAACCATATTATGTGACTCCCAAAAGCATCGTTCATATTTTTCTATCTGCATCTTTGATAAACAAAGATGCAGTCGGGTCATGGGCTATGAGTATAGAAACCTCATAGTACTCACCACCTAACTTCTTCCCCATGACCACATTATCATTATCATCAGACATAAGAATGCCGCTGGCAACTACTTCTCCAGAGAAGTTTAGGATCCTCACCCTCCTCCCCGCCAATGAATCCTGTTAAAAATTTTGAATATGGATGTCAGATATACATGCATTCCAACATATTAACACAGTTAGATTTCATTTACCTTTTTCTTTTGAGCATGACAAACACTTGCAGAACTCTGCACAAGTAAATGTAGATTGTCAACATTAAGCAATGTTAATAATGAAGTATGTCAACAGAAACTAATTACCTCATTATTGCCACGAGACTCAATTTTTTTCATTCTTTCTTGAGAGCTTCAATTTTTTCTTTTAGGCTTTCATTGTCCTGTCGCAGCTTTTGTTCACTTCTTGAACCCCACAAGCTCTTTGGGGTAGGGCCCGTGCCTATGCCACAGATTCTTCCAGTTCTGTCCCGTCCCATAACTTGCTCATAAGCGTCCCCCACGCTTGCAATTGAGCTTGATGTAGTTGATTGCTGCGTCAGCTTAATGTCTCGAATTTTATCCTACAATTTGAATGAAAAATATGAATTTGCAGCACTATCGTAAATAGAATTATGTCAACAAAGAGCTTCCATGCATAATGAGAATAATGTTAAACATTAGACAATTAACAAAGCTAATTCATTATACAATCATTGCAGCACTCTCGTCATTAACTGGACCGCCAGCTTTCTTCATACGGGTCCTTATGAATAAGTCCCCACGATCAAGAGTGGCCCCAGTTTTTAGAAACTACAACATTGTACAGAAGATAACTTAGAAATAAACATAATTATTTTGAATTGATCAACTGAGATGCATATAAGACAATATATATGTTACCTCATCGTGGTATATGTCAGCAAAACTTTTACTACCAGCGCAGTGAAAAAATGTGTGTTTGGACTTATTTTGCTTGTTTGTTTCACTGCGTTTCTATAAATCAAAATGATAACTATTAGAATAATTATTTTGTATCACTATATTTAGACTAATTGTAATCCAATTCCAATTACCTTGAATTCCTCCAAAGACCATATTTGAACTAGTTTTTTCCATTGATCTTCAACCACTCTTCTGTCTGAACATGCAAAGTGTTGTTGCGCTTTTTGATATGGCGTGAAGAACTTTGTCCTCAAGTCATACTTCCAAGACCTCCATTTCTGATCTAGATCCTTCATTACAAAATCTCGCAAGCTGATGGGAACATCAAATTTTCTCTGTATTTAAAAAAAATAGTTAGATGTAATCAAGTGGAATAGAAAATTAAACAAACACATGTGTTACATCACCTGGAAATAATCCCAAACATCGTCCTTGTTAGACGATGGCATTACCCTCCAAGAAATGCAATCGATCGGCAGTTTATCCCCCATCCTTGCTACAGTCCCCAAAAATTGTTTTAGTAGCTGCCCCCCCTCTCCTAGTGGCTGCCCCAACTGATTAACATTCACTGGTATGCGTTCATTACTTTGCAATCCATGTACAGATCTTAACAATGTTGGGCCTCTCTTAACCTTCTTAGATGTGGAGGCAGACTGAGCATCTATGTGAATTATTTTCCCTTGCAGGTCCTCTCTAAATTTTTCATACTCTTCTCTTGAGAACCAATCAGCTGTGAGCTGCAAAAAGAAGATATTCAACCAATGAACAGAAGTACATATATAGTTTGACAAAAGAACTATTAACATTATTCAACTTACAAAAGATGGGTAGTCATTTCTGCCAAAGGATGTAGGAGCAGCGAGTATGAAACGGAATATGAAATAAAGAACCATAAATCCACATTCTGTGCTCCCCTTTTGTTGGGGCACCTACAACATGAAAGATATTAATGATACTTTTATTCCGTTTACATATGCAATTCAAACACCTCAAATTTAAAAGATTACCTTCGGCACGTGTAGATCAATTACTTTCATCTCATCGGCCACTGCTCTCATCCCTTTCCCTTCGTATGCAATCTTTAAAAAACTGCACCATCATACCAAACATACTTTATATACATATATATGTTTCAAAAATATATAAAAAAAATTAGAAGATATTACTTTTTCAACTCATTTCGATCCTAGTGTGTTCCCCCATGTGAAGGGAGTCAAGGAGCATAAGGAACGGCATGTCATTATCCTCTTGCTTACATATGACAACAAGCTGCCAATGATTCCTACAAATTAACAAAAAATTAAACAATGATGATTTGTTACTGAATTAGTGATGGATACTTAATACATAAAAAAGTTTAGGCATAGCAAATTGGAAGTAGAGAGTATGACTTCTCCAGCAAAGAATTCTTCTATACAATTGATTTAATTCTATTCACACCATCAGAAGTCAATCTACAAAAGTTAAACCATAAACTATCGAATATCTCAAAACGCTCTAAAAGTGTTGATGGAATCACCCCCCACAAATACCTGCAAGTTCAAAAGTAATTAAAACACAACAGAATCCCTATATTGGTGACTCATGCTAGCCTTGGAAAAAATATTAAAGAAAACTTACAACACACAAATACTCACTCCACATGTTCTTGAAATATTAGGGTGTCCAGCATCTCTGGCTCCCCATCATACACTTCTTTCATTGTTTTTTTTTTTGCCTTTTTTGCGTCGATGTCATATGATGGCCCTGTTTTCTTTTTTGGCGAGTCTTCTCTGTCTTCTTTGGAATCTACCACCGCAAATCTCTTCTGTCGGCCCCTTCAAATTGCAAATAACATGTTAACAACATCAAGCAAAAAAAAAAATAACACTTAACATATTCAGTTAGAAAAATAACACTTAACCATTAGGCTTACATTTTAATGTCGTCTCTCTTCCTTGGCAACTTGTAAACTGCAATATTAAGAATTTGATGAATGAGAGGGTAAAACACAAGTAATATAACAAAGTCCCTTTTCTTATAATACTAAGAAAAACAAAGACAATATGAAGATAAATTATTTGTTCCATCAGATGTGATGGTATTCTTCTCTGCATATGTAAATGTTATTTCCTGTTTCTCTTTCCCTTGCCTTGTACACCTGACTGTACTCCAGATGACAGAAGCATATAAGTGTCTGCAGATTGTGCAGGTATTCTCTGCTAAATAACAGAAAGATTTAAGGGATTAAAACATAATCCTTATACAAAAGAACATGTAGAACCACCAACCTGCAACCCACTTGTAAATCCCATCCCCCACCCAAACCACCACCACAGAAAAGGAAAGAAATGTGCCTCTGTTGTCTACCATTACTTTGACCAGTTTAGTTACAGAGACTAGAGGTTTCTTTCAAATATTCAGTACCTTACACCTTGAATTGGAAACGCTGGATATGATAACCAGAACCCAATTAGAGATCAGTTCTTCATTTATGTGCACCTTTCTTCATTTCAACAAAGAAGTAAACTAACCATGGATATGATAACCAGGGTTAGTTTACCAAATGGACAAGATACCAAATGGACAAAATAAGTTGTAAGGCTTAACACAATGAATATTGACCAAAAAATGGCAGAAATGTATGTGTTTGGGAAGGCTCAATAACATATGTCTTCAGATTGGGATTTCTACACCATCAATGTTGTCTCTCTTCCATGTGATGTTTATGTCATAAAAAAAAACAACATCATCATCAATCTTTACATCTTTTGCATCATTTTCAGTAACTTCTTCATTTGCATGTCAAAGTAATTTCTCGGCTTTGTTTTCCTCACAACAGACCATCCTTCCATTTTGGGATCCTCCACATACCATACTTGTTCCACTTGAGAGGCCAAAACATATGGTTCACTTGTACGTAATTTATAGTGTAGGTTGACCAATGTGAAACCTTCATCTGTCATTACTCCTCGCTGAGTATCAACCCAGTCACACTTGAAAAGTAATACCTTTCTTTGATCGTAATAGTTCAACTCTAATATTTCTTGAAGAACACCGTAATATGTCACCTCATCTCGAATAGTAGCCTTGTCTTTAACACTGGAAAAACTTGAAGTTTTTGCAGACATAACAACCCCACTATTTTGTGTCTTCCTATGAAGCTCAATATGCTGAGTCTGAAAACGGAACCCATTTACTAAACATATGTTAAACTTCTTACCCACATTCAATGGTCGATCTTTCAGCACAATTGTGTTTGCATGTAACCCATTCCTGTCATTGTCTTCTAAGGATTTGACCTAAAAAAAAAGGGTTACATGTCAGTTATCAGTAAAACACATGTGATGTGCACTAAAGAAAATGTTATATATGTTTACTTACTTTACACTTAAACCAATCTGGAAACTGTAATGTATGACATCGCTCAATTTCCATTTCACTTGCTCGTGGTCTTGTTTTCCTAATTTTTTCAAGATGCATACTACATACAAAATGTGGACAATACATTAACGATCTTCTCTTGAGAAACAATACTTTAAGGGTGTTTCATTTGACTTACCTTATGTAAGGAGATATGTCCTCACAATTAAATAGTACATAGAGATGAGCTTGGTTCAACTCGTCATTCCTAAGATGACAAATGGTTCCACCACCTAAACATCGACCATTTCTTGAAAAAATATCCCATCCTTTTTGTGTCAATTCTTCAGCCCCTTCATCTTCATTTCTTAAAGGTTGGTTAAGCCATGTCTCAACATCATCATCTAGATATCTCGAAGAAAAGATAAGAGTCTCCTCTGCTATATACCCTTCTGCCATTGACCCCTCTGGACGTGCCCTATTCCGTACATAGGACTTAAGTTTCACCAAATACCTAGTGGAGATTCAAAAAAAAATCAAGTATTAATAGCAGTAGTGTACAATTGTCAGGCACAAGTATAAGATTAACACAAACCTTTCAATGGGGTACATCCATCTGTACTGAACTGGGCCAACAAGCCTTGCTTCGTCAGGTAAGTGGATGAGAAGATGTACCATTATATCAAAAAAGCTTGGCAGGAAGATCATCTCTAATCGACACAATATGTTTGCAATTTCTTGTCTAAGCTTATAGAAATCACTTGACGATGAAGTCTTGGAACATATTAGAGAAAAAAATGGCATACATCATTAATTGCAGATCTCAACTCCTTTTGTGTCACTCCCCTCATTGCTACTGGAAGCAATTGTTGCATTAGGACATGACAATCATGGATTTTTAAACCAAATTTTCTTAGGATCATTGGGATTTACATGCCTTGATATGTTTGATGCATACCCATCTGGAACTTTCACACTTTTCAAAACATTGCAAATCGTATCCTTCTCCATCTTGCTCAATGTGAACATGGTAGGTGGCAATAGCAATCTGTTAGAATCCAGAGTTTGAGGTTGAAGAGTGGCCCTTATACCCAAATGTTGGAGATCATGTCGAGCTTTCAACCCATCTTTTGTTTTAGCATCAACATCTAACAAAGTTCCAATAATACTATCACAAACATTCTTCTCAATATGCATGACATCGAGATTATGTCTTAATAGTAAAGACTTCCAATATGGTAAGTCAAAACAAATGCTTTTCTTCTTCCAATTGGTATGACACTCAAGAGTGGATGATGAAGTTGCAGCTTCCTTTCATTTTCTTCTGACGCCCACTTTAAATTTGGGAACTTTCCCAAAAGTAAATTTAAGTGGATGCAACTGCTTAAGTATATCAACACCAGATAATACACATGGTCTGCTTCTCATTTCTTCTTTTCCATCAAACCTTCGTTTCATAGAACGAAACTTATGACCCACACCTAACCATCGACGATGATTAGGGTAACATAATTTTTTACTACCTTTTAACCATAATGATGATGTATCTTCATTACATGTAGGGCAAGCTAATCGACCTTTAGTGCTCCAACCAGACAGATAACCATATGCAGGAAAATTATTAATTGTCCAAAGTAGTGCAACACGCATAGAAAATATTTCACCATTATAAGCATCGAATGTTTCAACTCGTGCCAAAGAATTTGTAATTCTTCAATAAGTGGCTGAAGGTAGACATCAATATCATTTCCCAAACCTCTAGGACCCGGAATGAGCAACGACAAAAAAATACTTTGTGACTTCATACACAACCATGGAGGTAAGTTGTATGGTGTCAACAACACAGGCCATGTACTATGACTCGTACTCATTATCCCAAAGGGGTTGAAACCATCACTTGCCAAGCCTAGGCACACATTACGAGGTTCTAAACCAAAAGCATCAATCGCATCTAACACTTTCCAACAAGGGGAATCAGCTGGGTGCCTTAGAATGCCATCTTCTTGGCGTTCATCACTATGCAAACACATGGTTGTAGATGATTTACTACAAGTGTATAATCTCTGCAGTCTTGGAATCAATGGAAAATGCCGAAGAACTTTCTTTGCAACCTTAATCTTCTTGTTATGACCACTTCTTTCAGTTCCTTTCATCCATCTACATTCTCCACATTTAGGACAATGATCATAAGACTCATACTCTTTCCGGTACAAAATACAATCATTAGGACATGCATCAATTTTGTGATAGTCATATCCCACTTTACCAATGATTTTTTTCAATTCATAGTAAGTAGCTGGCAACACATCACCTTCTGGAAGAGCCTCTTTCAACAGCTTCAGAAGCATGTCAAATGATTTGTTGCTCATTTTGCCTCTGCATTTTATGTTGAACAATCTGACTATAAATGAAAGCTTGTTGAATGTCTTGCAACCAGGGTACAAAGGCCGTTCCACATCTGCTAACAACTGTTGAAATTCACCATATTCTCCTTTATTATCATCCATTGACTTCACTTCTGGATGTTTCGAATTTTCCTCACCAATGACATCCTCCAACATCGAATGCAGACCAACATCCTTCGGAAGTGTTGTACGTGTAAAATCCGTAAGCATGTGCCTGGAAGAAGAACTACTCCCATGGAACTTCCAAAATTGTTTGTCTTTAATGACTCCATATTGAAACAAATGTTGTCTTACTATTTCCTTTTCATGTTTCAAGAGGCATACACACTTCAAACAATGACACTTAATCTTTGTTGATGGAGCAAATTGAATGTATGTGTCAACTTCATCCATATATTCCCTTGTATTCTTCAATTTATCCATCCAACTCCAATCCATAACGTCTAACTACAAAAAAAATCATTTACATTATATTCTTCATACTAGAAATGTTGCAAGATGTCCAATGAATTGTCTAACGATAGGGTAAGGTAGAGTACATGGCAAAGAACATGCCAAAATGTTGAAAATAGAGTGTCCCAAGGCATGACTCAACTACGGCATGATATATCACTGTTATTCTTTTGATATAATTAGCACATGACACTAAGATTAATAGGACAATCAAAAAGGAGTGCCAGAGCACAAAACATACAATGAGAATGATTGAAATGGCAAAGATGTTCTCCATTCTTACCACAGAGAGAAAAGTTCAACAATGGCAATTTCTTACCCATGTTTGATCCCATCCTTCAGAATATTATACAGCTCATAGTTTTGAGTGCAAATGCCATTTAAACCATCAATAAGAGTTGGTGAGAGATTGAGCAGCTGCATCTGATTAATCCCACTAGGATATCCCCATCACAATCACAATCAGTTGACCAGCCAGCCATCACAATCACAAAGCCTCAGAGATAAGGTTGCAGGACATGGCTTTGCCTGCCCCCTATTAATTAAATCCTGGGAGATCACACCATCCCCACATGTTGTCCCTAGTTCAACCTTTGTTAAAATAAAAAAATTGTGATGCTTTGGTGTCTGCTTTAAGATACTCCTTAATCCCAGTTACTTAATTTGTCAGGTCACAGGAAGACCCAAGAGCCTAATCTTTATGTATCTTTGAAATCTACTCCTAGATCACCATTAAAGGAGGGCCATTGCAATTAATCAAAGACAAGTTGCTAGGAGGTGAGGGCTTACACAGTCTATAATATTCCTTTTGGGCCAATAAAAAAGCATACTTAATAAAAAGTTGGTTGGTATGAACTGATTTAATGCTGGTTTTATGAGCACAGTTTGCAGGCCAATTGGTGGTGGCCGCTCTGTGCATGCATGCCTTCCTGGTACTAGATGGACTGTTTCCTCTTCTGAGAAGAGAATTCATACAATATGTCAAACGTACAATTTTTAAAGAGCTCTTCTTTTGTGGCTCACTTAACTCTTCATGAGAGAGTAAAAACTATATATAAGTAGAAGAGAGTGGGCTAGGACAGTGGCTATTTATGCAAGTGTATATATATATATATATATGTGTGTGTGTGTGTGTGTGTGTGTGTGTTACTTTACTTTGGCTCAACGCCAGGAGTATTATACTACTTACCCTGCCAGGAATCGAAATGTCTAGTGCAGTGTTAACTGGAAAAGTGGCATTTCAATGTACAGAGATTTATAAAGAAAGAAAAGAAACAACATGAGACAATCTACACCGGATACGGCAAACAGATGCGTTTTTCTTTTAAGAAACTAAAGATAATCGGGTAATATAAAGGTGGCCTCTTTGACGAAGAATGCAGCAGAATAGTAAGTGATTGCAAGGCTCATGAGTTTTGTTAGCATGCAGAAGCAAACAGATGGAGACCTTTTTTAAGTTGTTGATCTCCCATCATGAAGCTTAATAAACTATTGGGGATCACAGTGGAATGTTGCATAAAAAATGGGATGACACAAGCAGAGATACTATTAAAAATTGACCAGACTCCTAAGAACCAGGGAAGAAACCATTTTTCTATTAAACAAGCACCCGATTTCACAACATCAGAAGAAAAAAAAGGAAGATTGTTCCAGAAACTGGCGCATAAACAAGGGGATTTGGAGTACCCAAGACGGCACACAGGCAGTTCTTCTGACTAGTCTTAAAAAGTCCCTAAACTCGACCCCATGTAGAAAAGATCGATCCCTTGTGTACTGCAGGAGGATGGCCAATGAAAGGGCCGAAATCCGACCGAGGGGTCATGCAATAAGCATTTGTCTATCTGAAATCTTGACCCTTTTGATGATGCGGCAAACACATTCAACCTAACCCAACCACGAGGGAGACAAAGAAGCTAAGAAAACGTAAAAGAGTACTCACCTTCGCCGCAATGGACTCACCTTTGGCGATCAATCATCCTACAACTTTGCAAAAAACAAACCACATGCAGCAGCACAACGTTCATGAGAAAACGGGCGATGGGGGACGAGCAGTCGGAGAGGCCAAACACCCGCTACGAAGCGGAGGAGGAAGAAGGTGATGGGGTCGGCAGGAGACGCCCGGCGGCGTGGAGGACACGTGGAGGAATAGGGGAAGGAGGAATGGGTGGCCGGAGTTCCCCTGCTGTCGCCGCAAGTTCGCCGTCGTTGCTTGCCCTAAACCGCTGACGGTGCCTTCTCCACAAGTTCCGTTGCGCAGCCTGCCTGGTACCGCCTCCTGCTACCGCCTTCTCCACAAGTTCGGTAGAAGACGCCACTGCTTGCCCTTTCGCCGTTCTTGCCCTATCGCCGCTGCTGCCCCTTTACCTTTCGCCGTTGTTGCCCTTTCGCCTGCAGGAGGCAAGGAGAGTGGAGAGGTCGAAGGAGGAGAGTGGAGGCCAAGGGTCGAAGGAGGGGTTTTTTCTCCCTTTAATCGGGGCGCGGGACTTCCAAACTTGAATGGGCGTCCAATTAAAACTCCGTAGCTAAATGAAATAGTTATGTGCTTACGATATTACGCCATAGGGGTAGGCATATCTTAAAAGTTTAAGAACAAACTTTGTCTGATGTACTTACAACATGTATAGTCCGTAAGTATAGATATGTCTATCCATACGAATACCTTACGAATATACTGAACCGTAAGCAACTTTTGTAGGCAGAGCTAATATTTCTTGTAGTGAGAAGTAGAACCATCATATTTATAAGAGCTTTCATCAAAGACTACATGTGGAGATTCTTCCACAATTTTATTCTTCAGAATGTAGACTCTATATGCTCTAGACTTTTCAGAATAACCAAGAAAAATAACTTCAAGACTCTTAGCATCAAACTTATCAAGGTTTTCTTTATTATTGTTATGTACAAAACATTTGCAACCAAAAACCTTAAGGTAAGACAAAGTTGGTTTTTGTTTTTCAAGAGTTCATAAATGGTTTTTCTAATTTGTGGTCTGACTAATGCTCTATTCAGAATGTGATTTGTTGTATTCACAGCTTCAGCCCAAAAGGATTTGGGTAGTTTGCTATCCAAGAGCATAGTCCTAGCCATTTCCACAAGAGTTCTATTCTTTCTTTCCACAACTCCATTTTGTTCTGGAGTTCTTGGAGAGGAAAATTTGTGCAAAATGCTCAATTCAGCATATAAATCAGAAAAAGCTTTATTCTCAAATTCACCCCCATGATCAATCAAGATGGACTTAATTTTGTATGAAAATCCCATTAAGGCACTGTTATAGAATTTCCTGAATTCTTGACAGGTTTCATTTTTGTGGGATAGAAAGATACCCAAGTGTATCTAGTAAAATCATCAATGATGACAAATCCATAATGTTTGCCACTGAGATTGAGAATTATTGTTGGCCCAAAAAGTTCCATGTGAAATAATTCTAGTGGCTTAGTAGTGAGTACATCATTGAAGGCTTTAAAAGATTTTCTGGTTTGTTTTCCTTGAGCACATATCCCAAAATATGATTTTCAATATTATGAAAAGATTCAGGAACTCCTCTAACCAGATTTAGCCTCATGAGTTTATTCATTGTGTTGAAACTTACGTGACCAAGTCTCTTGTGCCATGTCCATGTAATTTTATTTTTATTTGCAACCAAATAGATGTTTTCATAAATTTTTTTGTCAAGATTTATCAAGTAAACATTGTTCTCTCTTTTTCCAAAGAAGATTATTTTTTAAGATGAAGAGTCAATTATTTTACAAGAGTTTGACTCAAAAACAACTTTGTGACATTTGTCACACAATTGACTAATACTCAACAAATTGTAATCCAAACCATCAACTAACAAAATATTTTTAATTGAGTTGAGGAGGATTTATCAACCTTTCCAGACCCAATTATTTTTCTTTTATTTTTACCACCAAATGTGACTGATCCTCTTTTTTTCTCAATTAGACATGTGAACTTTGTCCTGTCTCCCGTCATTTGCCGTGAGCACCCACTATCAAGAAACCACATATTTGACCTGAGTGCATGGCCTTCCTGCATATATCCGATTAGAGGAGAAAAGATTTTGGTACCCAAACATTGTTGGGACCATCAGTTTGATTGAGCAGAGATAACAAATCTTTTCTAATCCATAGTTGAGTCATTTTTGTTTGGGTTTCACTTCTGAAATAACTTCCCTTTTTGGTGGTTTGAGATTTTGATTAGGAAGTAAACACCAATGTTCTTTCATTCAAAAACAGGAAGAGTATGCATTCTAACATGTTTGTTCATCTGTGGGAAAACTTTGGATAGAATGACTGTGTGTTATACCAATGAGGATTGTGGTACCACTGATTCCAAGAATTGATCCAATTAGATTGATATGATGCTCTGAATCTCCAATCAACATTGTGAAAATGTGTTTTTACATTTTTATAATTTTTTAGATTTTTATTTGAATTTGTGTTTAATATCCTTTTATTTTTCAAAAATAGATATGTCGACCTATGTTGAATGTGTGTCGACACAATAGCCATAGGTTTTAGCTTATAGTTAACCTGTGTCAACCTCTCTGTAGTTTGTATTGACTTGATTGGTTTCTTCTGATTAGACACATTATTTTTATTCTAACTTTTTACTGTTTCAGATGTTTTCTTTGACAATTGTTTATTTTTATTTTCTAAACTGTTGCTTTTAACAAATTTTATCAAAGAAATTTTGGAAAGTTTTTATTTCTTCTTAGATGCTTTAACTCTTGTTGGTTCTTCTGTGCTAAATCTCAGTCCATGCTTTTTAGCATTCATTTTCAGTCCCAACAAGGCATCGACATTTTCTTTCCCTTTTGTGAAATTCTTTATCACTTGATCCTTTTCATCAGCAATTTAATTAAGTTTTTCAATTTCATCAATTACTTGTTGTTTTTCTCTTTGTTGCATTTCAATTTTCTCTGTCAATTTTTCAATTTCATTATTAGCCTTCTGAGACATGATTTTGAATTTCTCCAATTCATTCAAAAGTTCTTTTTTTTTATCACTGAGTTCATAAATTTCATTTTCAAGTTCAGATATTCTTCTAATTAGAGAAATATCATGCATAACATTATCAATTTTCTTGTTCAGACATTTATTTTCTTTTCTTATTTCAGAGTATTTCTCAACCAAGGTAGCATATGCATCGTGCTAATCATCAACAGTGTGTTCCTCAAAAGAGGAGCTTATCTTGTTGTGATTACTGTTAGCCATAAAACATACGTTCTCATCTTCAGAACTTGAGGAATTGTCTTCTTCTTCTTCACTCTGGTCTTCATCCGACCAGGTTGCTAGCATTGCTTTTGGCATCTTCCTCTTGATATTCTTTTTGTATTTCTTGTGCATCTTTCTCTTGAGCTCAGGACAGTCACCTTTCATATGTCCTGGCTTGCTGCACCTATAACGGATAACAAACTCATCAGTCTGTCCATTTTTGCCAATGTTATTGTTTGAAGAAGAAGAATTCTATTTGCCAGAGAAGTATTTATTGTTTCCATTGAATTTTCCTCTTCTTGATTTTAAGAATTTTCTGAAATGTGTAGTCATGAGGGAAATCTCATCCTCATTAGATTCAGACTCTTTAGAATTATATTTCTCCTAGATTTTCACTTTGTGACTTGATGAATCCTTAAGTGCTACTGGTTTAGCTTTAAGCATGTGTTCTTCAATCCTTTTCATGTTTATTTCATATGTCATTAAGATCCTATGAGTTCATCCAAAGTCATTTTGGATAAATCCTTAGAATCTTCAATCATAGTAGCTTTTGTGTGCCAAATTGATGATAAAGAGCGCAAAATTTTTCTTATCAAATCAGCATCAGTGTACTCCTAACCTAATGCTCTCAGTCCATTGACAATTATCATAAACCTAGCAAACATTTTAGAAATTGATTCATCAGTTTTCATCATAAATAGTTCATATTCAGAAATAAGTATGTTTGCTTTGGTTTCCCTAACTTGAGATGTTCCTTCATACATTAATTCAAGTTTATCCCACATTTCCTTAGTGCATTTGCACATGGATACTCATGAATATTCCTTAGGGTAAACAACACACTAAATCACATTCATAGCACTAAAATTTAATGTAGCCCTTTTTATTTGCTCTCTGGTCCATTGATCCTCATCGCTAATGATTTCATAACGACCTTTTTCAATAATCTTCCAGTTTTCATAATTTTGTGCTCTAAGAAACACTTGCATTTGATTTTCCAATAAGTATAATCAGATCAATCGAAATAGGTGTATACACCTGATTATGGCCCATAAGTTGAACCATATTTATTGTTCTCTTATTGAGCCCCAAGTTGGTCACTCACCCTGAGCCCATTGGTTAGCCACGTTTTGAGCCCATTTCAGACTCAATTATCAACTTATCTCATCTAATCATCACTTCAAGAGTCCTCCTCATAGAGTTTCAACCCTCAGCCATTAACGCGACGACCTTGGGGGTCGTGTTCATGCCAGTTAACGAATTAAAATCCCTAAATATTCAATTATATTTCCTTAATAATCGATTATAATCTACAAAAGATCAGTTATCATTAACGCGACAGGTCGTGGCGTCGCGTTAGAATCAAGGTCACGACCACTCTGGCTGTCACAACAGCCCATCCATATCCATAAACGTGTTTTCAATGTCGCGACAACCTTGGCCGTCATGATAAGCCTTGTTGCGTCCCTACGACCCATCACGACAATGCTCTGCATGCGCTGGCTCCGCAACCACCTCCCATTTATCCTCCATTGGACTCTATCCTCATCTACAACCACTCCCCAACACCCCAGTCGTGGTTTGAGGTTCCATCTCACCTTGGAACCCTCCTTGGACACTTCCCATGCAGATTTACTTGGGTTCTTATCATTTTCATGGGCCATTATCACTTATGGACGGGATATTCTCTCTCCTCTCTATATAAGTGACCCTTCTCTTTTAGAACGGGGTAAGGACCCATAGCTACCACGAAGTGTTGCCAAAATCTTCCCAGAGCTCCCCCTTAGCTCATAGCCCTCCCATTTTCTCCTATTTTCCCATTATTCTCTTCACCAAGTCACACTCTTCCTTCATGCATGGAGCTCGATAGCTAAGAGGGCGACCTCCACAACCTTCAGAGGCTACTGCACGACCCAATGAGCATCTGCTTCAGCAAGGGAGTCACCCCCTTGGGGCCTTTCTTCCTTCCCTCTTTCTCATTTTTCTTTCAAGCATGTTGTTATTTCCTTTTTAAATAGTAGCATATCTCCCTTCCCACATTTTATACAATCCAAGGGGTTTCCAAACACCCCTAGGTTCGTTCCCTCCATGCTTCCCTTCTCTCCTTTCATTTTGAGTAGATACTTCACTTAAATATGGTCTAACAAGGTTTCTTTATCTTGTTTTGTTGTTTTGGCAGGTTTCACAACAAGATCAGATGAGGGGCTCTCATCCTATGGCCGGTCGGAGACGGGAAGGAGGTCCCCCCATCCATCTCCTACACTTTTGAGAAGGTGTCAGAGTCCCCCATCGCAACAGCAAGAACGTGACTGATCGGGGCGTCTCCACAAGCTCTATATCGCGACGGGTCTTTCTGTCGCGACACCAATAAGTGGCCCCTTCTCATTTCCTTTTCCTAGCATGTTAGCCTTTATACTTCATTCACCTCTTAGGGCAACATGTTAGGTGGTGATCACATTCCATATATCTTGCAGTGACATCCCATGTCGTGTGTTTCGAGGGGCGCGCAACCCCCGTATCATCGAAGAGGCAGATCTGGTCCCAAGCACCCAGTATGATATTCTGAAGCATCTGGACCAAACTCCTGCCAATATTTCTATCCTTGAACTAATTAAGAGGTCCCAGAGCCATCAGGATGCTTTAAGGACTTTTTTTCAAAGGGTCATGGTTAGTAAGGACATGACGCTGGAAACATTGCCATCAGTCTTATCAACTGTTACAAGGTGGCCGAAGATTACTTTCTTTGACAGTGAGTTAGCTCCTCCCGAGGCCAGGAGAATGCCTCTGTGTGTGAAACTGACAATAAACAAAGTGGCCATTGACGCCACCCTAGTAGATAGCAGAGGATCAATAAATGTGTGCCCTCTTAGTACTCTTCGGTCATGCAACATATCTGAGCGCTGCTTGCAGCCAACTCCTACCACTATTGTGGTGTATGATAACTCCAGGCGACCCTGTCATGGTGTAATCTCCCTACAAGTAGAATTAGGGCCACTCGTGATGACCGTGGACTTTTATGTGCTTGACATTGATCCCACCTCCAAGGCTATCCTGGGCCGTCAATGGATTGAAGCCCTAGGGGCAGTCCCCTCCACAGCCCATCAATGTCTGAAATTCCCATTCCAAGGACAGATCATCAAGGTGAAAAGTGCGGCCACCACACACATAGTTGAAGCGATCGAACAAATCATGCCAGCAGTCTAGCACTCCAATAAGCCCATCATCTCTATGCTCGATGTGAACTATCCATGGGCTTATACTTTCTCCTCCAACCGCCATGTAGTGTCACCATCCATAGCAGCTGCCAGAAACCATCCATAGTAGCTGCCAAAAGGATGACACCATCTGATACAAAGGGTTGGAACATCATGTTTAAAATCGGCTACCAGCCAGGAAAAGGGCTCGGAGCTCATCTCCAAGGGAGGACCCAAGTTGTCACTAGCTCCAAACAAATCACAAGACATGGCCTTGGGTACAAAGAAGAAATTTGGCCATGGACAACCTTCTCCTCCACATTAAAGCCCAACCGGCAGCCCCTTACCTGGTCGTTATATTGTCACTTTGTCAGAGGGCCTGTACATCCAGGGTATGACACTATTGTGGTTGGGGTGGACCTCACTGACTACGATGTTCATGGACGTCATTTTGCCTGCCACATGACACCGATGCTCACATATCAGGCCTTGGAAGCCCTGCGGCCTGATAAAAGGAGGAAGACTGATGATAAGGCAGACTGGTACATGTGGTCTGATATGGAAGACATTATGATAGCATTCAGTCGCATGTTCTAGGATGGAGATCTCACCTGGCCCCAGCAGTGGCAGAATTGGTAGAGCCCCCGTCAGTAATCACCTCCAAGCGACAATTGCTTGAGGGCAGTGAAGACATCGGAGAACCTGATCCGCTATATGATGACAACAACACTGTAGATGAGCTCTGGTCAAGGTATTCCTGGCCTCCTAAACATTCCATATTTTTTCTCTCTATTTCTAAACATTCCTTCAATCCTCGTTGCCTCCCCTCTTCCTCCAACTCTCATCTGACGCTCTCAAAGTGTTAACCATCCCCTCTCCCCATTTTGTTCTCCTTTTCAATGGCACGACTTTCTCCTTCTCCCGATGCCTTCAAATGTAGGGTAGTATGTCTTTATTTTTAGGTTAGTGTGTTTTATTTATTTATTCAAAAAAAAATCTCTCTCTTCACTTTTTCACCACTCCCCAATGATCAAGACGGCGATTCACGTCTTTCCCCTCTCCTTCTTCGAAAGGTGATCCCCGCCTTCCCCTTCCCTTTCTTCAAATGGCGATCCTCGTCTTCCCCTTCTCCTTCTTCGAACAGCGATCCCCATTTTCCCCTTCTCCTCCATCGGATGGCGATCCCCGTCTTCCCTCCTCACACTACGCCGACGGCGATCCCCGTCCTTTTCCTTCTACTTTTTTATGGTGATCCCCATCACCACTCTGCAACAACATCTCTAACGGTGATCCACGTCTCCACCCTTCTCCTTCTGAGGCTTTCACACTCGCTCATTTCTCCTTCCTAGGCAGCAATCCCCACTTTCTCTCTCTCTTACTCTTCTTTTTTCTCCTGGAGCAGGTGTAATCACAGGGATTGTGCTTCCCCTCGACACATTAACGGATATTAAATCTAATAGCATGGGAATATGGATGTGATCGCCACCTAGAGTATTGCCAAAATGAAGAAGATAACACGAGCTAACTACTCTAGGAAAGGGGGGAAAGAGAATAGAGGAATACCTGATAACGCGGTCGTCATGGCGGACGCGTCTCTTGTCGCGTCGCCCTCCACTGTCGCATTCTCTTTTGATGCGGGAGATAATGAGGGAGACCTCCTTCCCTTCCTTCGGCTGGCCAGAGGACGAGAGCTCCTCGTAGTATCTTGTTTGTATGCCTACCAATCAAAGAGAAACAACAAAAAAACCCTATTAGAACATGATTAGTGTAGCAATTATTCTAAAAATGAAAGGAAACAAACGAACATGGAAGGGACGAACCTGGGGGTGGTTTTTAAACCCTAGGGTGTGTGGAAACGTGGGTAGAAAGTGGAATGCAATCTATCTAGAAAGACATAAAAAATGTATGTAGAAATGAAGGAAAAGAGGAAGGAGGAAGGTGAGCCCCATTAGGGCGACTCCCTGGCGTGGATGTAGTCCCAAGTGGTGTGCAAAAGCTTCAGGAGGATGCTGAAGTCGCCCTCTTCACGTCCCGTTCTCCATTGATAATGAAATGTGAAGGTTTTGTGGAGTGGAATGTGAGGAAGTATAGTGGAAATGGATGGCTGCGAGGTTAAGTATGGGTGAGAGTAAAATTCTGCAGCCCTTCGGGGTGGCAAAATGAGGCTCTCCCGTCCTTGAAGAGGAGCCTTGCTTATATAGAGCTCAAGAGTGAGAAAAAGTGAGATTATCTCCTAAAAATGGTCAAAATTGAAAATGGGAGATTAAAGCCTATTAAAACCATATGGAGAGTCCTTAGGGTCCTCAAGGAGAGTCCCTAGGACCGAAATCTCATCCCAAGGGGTTGAGAGATTCCCTAGGGATAAGGATAAAGCCATGAGAGGATAAATAGGAGGTGGTTGCGGAGGCCTGCATGCGCAGCTGCTGTTGCGGCGTATCGTAGGGCAGCGACATGGAGACACGACAGGGCGGAGCATCGCGACAGTATTGTCCACGTGCATGAATAATGCATGGGCTGTTGCGGCAGCCTAGACCGTCGTGACTTAGAGACGCGGCACCACGATGCGTCGCGACTATGAAACCGAATAATTATGAATTATCAGCCAACCATATGACAAGATAAGAGTTATTATGCCCCAAAGACTCTCTCAAAGTGATAATGTGCGGGATTTTAAGGCATTTTAATTGTTTAAGGTGCTCAAAACAAGGCCAAT
Source organism: Colocasia esculenta (assembly GCA_014218235.1). Lineage (NCBI taxonomy): Eukaryota > Viridiplantae > Streptophyta > Magnoliopsida > Alismatales > Araceae > Colocasia > Colocasia esculenta. Next base: position 112,565,965 of record CM024762.1, read on the forward strand.
GACGGGCTCAAGGTGAGTGACCAATTAGGGGCCCACTAAGATAACAAGAAAAGTGGTTCAACCCATTAGCCAGAACCGGGTGTCTACAGCAGCGATTCCCACTCTCTAACGTGTAATGTTTACCATGATCTTACTTGGTGAGGGGCCTTCTGCTTCCCTGCACCACGACTTCACTTCAGGTGCCCTGAGCTCGGGTAGCCTGCCTCCACCTCCAGACCCATCGGAGGACCCCTGCGGTTGCGCTGCATCTCTTGATTTCCCTTCCAATAAGCATCTAGACTCTCCAACAGAGTGCCCCGTAGGTTTTAATCCTAGATTTGACTCAAGGGTAGAATCTGGTAAGTCCCCTCCCTGTCTAGGAAGAGCAAAGGTAGTATCATTCCCCTTAGATATCTAGTAGATCTGCCTCAAACGTGTGGTACTATTCTAAGTGTCGAAGAGTTCATCCAAGAAGCAGTCAAGCTAAACATGTAAGCTCAGCATGAAGAGAAGAGGCTAGATGATGGATTCATGATTTATGAAATCATGAATAATGAGGACCCAGTGGATGAAGAGGGTAGTGAGGTAGAGGATGCTACCGAAATGTATGCTAGTGGCATGAGGAGATTTGATGAGCCCACATCGGCAGTGGATGAACCTACCAAAGAGGTAAACGTGGGGACAAATGAAGAACTCAGGCTTCTAACCATAGCTTCCAGTCTCCCTCCTGAGGAAGAGAAGGAGATTATAGAGATTCTGAGGGAGTACAAAGACTCGTTTGCTTGGTCGTATGAGGACATATCTAACATTGACCCTGAATTGGTGGAACATCTGTTAATTTTGAAGCCAGGGGCAATAGCCATTAAGCAAAAAATTGAGATGATTCCACCCTCATATTGCATTGAAAATGAAAGACAATATCGACAAGCTAAACCAAGCTAATTTCATCTGTGTAGTACTCTCCCTATGGGTGGCCAACATAGTCCCGGTAATGAAGAAAGATGGAAGAGTGCGGATTTACATTAACTTCTGGGACTTAAATCGAGCATGTCCTAAAGATGACTTCCCATTACCTCATTTGGATGTCCTAATTGATAACACTACTAGGTTCAAGAATCTTTTATTCATGGGTGGTTATTCAGGTTATAATTAGATTCGTCTAGCCCCAGAGGACCAAGAGAAAACATCCTTTACCACGCCCTGAAGAATTTATTACTATGTGGTTATGCCATTCTGATTAAAGAATGCTGGTGCCCCTTATCAAAGGGCGATGTTGTCAATCTTCCACGATATGATGCACATTCATGTTGAAGTTTACGTGGATGATATTGTGGTGAAATCGCGGACTCGAAAGGAACACTCCCCCGTACTTGCCAAAGTGTTTCAATGCACACGCGAATATCAATTGAAGATGAATCCGAAGAAGTGCATATTTGGGGTTTCCTCGGGCAAGCTGTTAGGGTTTAAAATTAGCAAGCGTAGGATTCAAATAGACCCGAACAAGACCAAGGCAATAGGTGAGATGCCTCCTCTTAAGAACATATCTGAACTTCGAAGTTTGATCAATCGGCTGCAGTTCATAAGGAGATTTATATCTCAGCATTCTCAAAGATGTCGTCCTTCCTATGAACTGTTGAAAGGAGGAGTAAATTTCAAATGGAATTCTAAATGCCAAAAAGCCTTCGATGAGCTCAAGAGCTATCTAATGAATCTGCCCATACTGCAGGCTCCCGTCCCAGAAAAACCCCTAATCCTATATCTGTCAACTATTGAGGACTCCCTAGGAGCTGTCCTTGCACAACATGATGAATCTGGCAAAGAAAGGGTAGCTTATTACCTATCTAGGCTATTCAATCCTGCTGAGCTCAAGCTCACTGCTATGGAGAAAACTTTTGCAGTGTTATTGTGGGTAGTGCAGAAACTGAAGCACTACGTCCTAGCCCACTAGGTGAGTTTGATCTCTAGGATGGATCCCATTAGATACCTCCTAGAGAAGCCAGTCCCTGCCAACAGATTGGCACGTTGGCAGAGCTTCCTATCTCAATTCGACATCACCTTTGCGGTCCAGAATGCTATAAAGGGGTATGCTATTGCCGAGCACCTTGCTCACCTTCCTCTTCCTCATAGTTACACGGTCCAAGAAGACTTTCCAGATGAAAACATGTCACTCATCTCTCGTGATTCCTTCTAGTCGCTTCATTTCGATGGAGCTCTGAATTCTAGGAGACAGGGCATAGGTGTTGTTCTGCTCACCCCAGAAGGAATCACCATTCCTTGGCTTATCAACTTTAGTTCCCTGCCACCAACAACATCTTTGAGTATGAGGGTCTCCTAGCCAGTCTCAAATGTTCCTATCTCTTAGGCGCGCGTCAACTCAAGATCATAGGAGACTCTCAACTCGTTCTTTGGTAGGTCCTTTCTACTTACAGCACTCGTGACCCTAAACTGAAGCCTTATCAAGACTTGGTCACACTCCTAGCTAAGCAATTCAGCAAATGCATCTACATTCACATGCACTCCTTGCTCTCAGAATATCTTGGCTGATGCCTTGGCATCTTTGTCCTCATCCCTGTCCTTCCCTCTCAACCAGAGTGCTGAGACTATCATCGTCTAGAGGTTAGAAGCACCATCCACTCAGGATCCTTGGTTCGACAACCTCAGGAACTCTTTAATTGTAAAGGCAGAGAGAAGGGAAGTGAAGGAAGTGATGCTTATGGAGTTAGGAGAAATAATGGAAGAAGAAAGGCCATGGTACCATGAGATTTCACGATATTGCAAGGACGGTACCTTCTCGGAAGAAGCTGAATCCGAAGATAGGAGATCCATCTGTAGGGCTGCATTAAGGTATACCATTGTTGGAGAAGTGTTGTACAGATGCGCCCTAAACGGAATGCTCCTTAAATGCTTGCCTGATGAAGAAGCTTGGAGGTAGTGGAAGGAGCCCAGGCCAATGAGTGTGGAGGGCATGTGAATAGCCAGATGCTAGCTAATAAGGTCCTTAGGTAGGGCTATTACTGGCCAACCTTAGAAGAAGATTGTGTCATATATGTTCGTAGGTGTGTCAAATGCCAACTCCATGCTGACAAGATCCATGCTCCATCTTCCTCCCTACATCCACTATCATCCCCTTGGCCTTTCTCCATGTGGGCCTTTAATATCATCGGACCCCTTGGTGATCCTAATGCTCAAATCAAACAAAAATTATTCATCCTCATTGCTACTAAGTATTTCACCAAGTCGGTCGAAGCTGAAGAATTCGCAAAAGTCAAAGGTTCAACCGTGTGCCGGTTCATCATGAAGAATATCATCTCACGGTTCGGAGTGCCGAGCGGCATCGTCACCGACAATGGACCCCAGTTCATATCTCAAGAGCTTCAAGATCTATGTAAGAAATTCAACATTTCTCTGCATCATTCATCTCCGTACTATCCACAGGGCAATGATCAATCTGAAGCCACAAATAAAACACTTTTGAAAATCTTAAAGAAAACTTGTGAGTCTCACAAATTCAATGATTGGCTTGAGAAATTGATCAAGGCTCTATGGGCCTACTGTACCTCTATCCACACACCCATGGGGCAAACTCCCTTTTCACTTATTGGATAGAGGAGGTAGTTCCATATGAGATACTCATCCATTCGCTAAGGGTATAGTTGGACAAAGAAGTTAGTGTCGATAAGCGTCGAGAGACGTTGCTTACATAGCTGGAACTCTTAGACGAACGGCGGCTGGTCGTAGCTGATCATGTGCTTTCATATCAAATAGACTCTCAAGATATTTTCAAAAGAAAGTGATTGAACACAAATTTTAAGAAGAAGACATGATTTTGAAGCGAATTTTCATAAAACCTGGAGGTCCTAGGTCCAAATTACAAGCTAATTGGGAAGGTCCGTATGCCGTCAAAGAAGTGTACCCTGGGAACACTTATAGGCTAGTGAATGCCGATGGTGAGGAGCTCTCACACCCGTGGAATGGCTTGTATCTTAAATGATTCTACCCTTAATAAAAGATTTTCTATAGAGGCACTACCACACAAGGAGTACCAACAGGTCTTGGGGTCTCTTATCCTTTTTCGGTTGTCGAATAACCCCTACCCCTCTATTCAGTCCACACACATGACACGACAATCCATGGTCAGTTGCTCCCTAGACAAGTGTGTTCGTACCTAGCCCTAACATAGGATGTGTGAAGGTCTATTCTCTCCTCACTCGGACAAAGCGTCAGGGCAAAAGGTTGCTCGTTTGGAGACTAAAAGGATCATGTGTGGTGAAATCTCAAATACAGATGGTCAACCAAACTTGCAAAAGCAAGCAAAAGAAAAGAAAAACACAGAAAATGCCAAAAATAAAAAATAGGGGTATGGCAAAGTCCGTGCGGGATGAAAATGAGCCTGGTGGTACGCATGTCCCAAAACAAGAAATGACCACATTGTCTCTGGACAACAGATGAAATCCACATAAACTATACCTCGGTCAGTCAACAAGCCATCATCTTAGAACCTACGCTGAGTCATACCCCCAATTTCTTCTCATCCCCACTAATGGTTGGGTCGTGTCCCACACATGGTCTATGTAAGAACACTGATGATTAGGGGTAATCAGCCATGGAGATGCTAAAATAGATGCACACCGCAGTCAGAGGATGTTTAAAACCAAAAGAATGGGACAAGATTCTTGACCCACCACTCAAAATGTGGGTATTGCCGCTATGAAAACCCCAAAAAATCTAAAAAAAATAGAAAACCTCAAAATCCAAAAATAGAAAACTCCAAATTCCAAAAAAATAGAAAACTCTAAAATCCAAAAAAAAAATAGAGGAAAACTCCAAAAATAAAATATATATATAGAAAACCCCAAAACCCAAAAAAAATATAAAATCCAAAAAAAGGTGTACATATCGTTTCTTTTAGCATGCATTGTTACTTTCTATTTTTGCCTATTTAATAAAACTCAGCCCCTTGACTATCATGAACATTAAAGACAATCCTGCTTAATGCAAGGGGCTAAGCCAAAGAGCAGATCTAACTTGTTTTGTTAAGTGTGTAGGGATAGGATGTTTTTTAGTAGCACAACGATGTACTCAATTTTCTCTCTCTTGGACCTCATTCCCCACTCATGTCAATTACAAACCATTCAACATTCTTAAACAGTCCCACAAAAGTAAAGATCCACTGAATATAAACATCATGTACAAGATAGTGGGGGAGGTGGCTCACAAACTCCTCACTATCCACCACCACTCTCCCCGAATCCCTTGTGCCTCTCAGGTGGTGGTGTCATGTCACCACCGCCCCTCACACTTCGGGCACTCATCTCGCCCTCCCGGCGCCTCTCCTCCTCCTCGTTCCTCCAACAGCTGGAGGAACCTGCAAGATACTGCCTCACGGAAGCACCACTCGCTCTGCTCCAGATTTTGCTCCGGCTCTAACTCTGGCCAATCGCTGTCACCAAGCTCCGGAGCTTGTCGATGCAGATCTACTACACAGACGTCTCGACTCGCAGTCAGGACATCTCCTCCTGGTCCATTGATGACCCCTACACCTGCAGTGTCACCAGCTCCCCTACCTGCGTCACTGTCGTCTCCGCCTGGAGGTGCCACCGAGCCATCTCTGCTGCAGCCGTCTCGACCTGGAGGCGCCACTGACCGATCGCTACCACCAACAGCTCAGCCTGCTCCCACCAGTGGCTTGCCTAGCCAGTGGCGGTCCTCAGCTCTACAACCTATATCAAAGCAAGTCAGCATACAACCTTCAATTGAAAACGATCAGGTTTGAATCACACTTACCCTCTCCTCCAATCCTGCCTCTACCTCCTCTACCCTCCTTAGGGCACCCCCCAACTGATCAGCGAGGTCGGACTGGGAGTCCCTCACCGCTACCTGAGATGACGATGCACCTGCCTGTGACGTCCTCAACCTCACCAATTTCGCACGCTGCACATGGAACACTTGTCAACATCGTTAAGCTGAAGAAACTGGTACTTTACCAAAGTCTGAGTAGGTACTCACCAGCTGTTCTGCCTCCCTCCTGGCAATGTCCCGGTTCTGCACGACGGAGTGCAGCAGCGCCTGGAGTGTCACAATTTCCCTGGTCACGTCAGCCTACAAGTCATCAAGATTATGTTAGATCCAGTTCTATTAATTCAATTTCACAAAGTCTAAGTTCTGAGGTATAACTGTTGTCAGGCGCTCCTATAAACCCTTGCCCCATACTTCAAGGCAAAGGACTACAGGTACGCCTCGTCCATCTGTGCATCAGACATGACCCGGCACCCTCGATGCTCCCAGTCTGCAATCTGCTCCCAGGCCCTCTCATGCCAGTCAGTCGTGTCATGAAGTCCCCGAAAGCTTCAGCCAGGCCTAGGTGTGCTGCCTCGGCTAGGGAACTCCATGGTGCTCTGACGAAGCCCAAGTGACCGCTGAGTCAGATGCAGATGAAGGGGAAGCACCAGGTTGAGAGCATGCACCCACGTCTCCCTACCGAAGTAGGGGCGGGCCGACTCCAACCAGGGTTGTCCCTCATCTCCCTCCTCTAGATATGGCTACCACACCACCTGCACAGCACATAACACATCTAGTCAGTATCTAAGGCATTTAAAGAGAATCAACATAGAATTAGAGAAGGGGTAGTACTCACATCCATCTGAGGGTAGACGTCAATGGCATCCTGGATGGACACCAGCTGCTCCTCCAGGGGGTGCGTGAATCGGCACGGCACCCACCGCCTCGCTACGGGCCCGGGGCCCGGTTGCTCTAGGGTCCCCCTCCCCACACCCAGTAGGTGGAGATAGGTTCAGACTTGCAAAAGAAGCATGATTAGATCACATATATGCAAGAATGAGATTCATAATTGAATGAAGAGAGTAAAGTACCTGAAGGAAGGGGAAGAACCCGCTGATCACCGTCTGCCAGTCAGAGGACCCTAGACTATCAAACTGGTGAGCTAAAGGGGTAGTACCCCAATCATGCTCTCCTACTCTATCTAGGTCCTCTAGGAGTGGTAGAAAGCGGCAGTGGATCGCGTCGCCCCTCATAGCAAACAATAGTCTACTAAGAAAGAAAGTGAGGAAGTGCCACAAATCCAAATCCGCTTGAGCGCCAGGCTGGCTAGCTATGGTCTCCTTACACCCTCTCACTAGCCAATCCAGCTGCTCATCAGCAGTCTCCCCTACCTCTGTGCCCGTCTGCACTAGCCCTAGACTCTCTTGTAGGTCCACCCTAGGAACTAAAACCTATGATCAACCATCAATCATAAGAGTCTCTGGGTGATCTCTCAGTAGCACGGGTAGGTGAATCCACTGACCGGGCAACCATATACCCTCAGCCTGGTAATCCTATCTACATCCTCAAGGTCGGGGATCATGTGACCCCATGGGAACACAAAGGCGATCGCCTCTGTGTCCCACCGGCTCCTCAGTGCCCGGGTTAAGGTAGCGTCTGCCCTCATCTACTCTATCCTCGGCACCTCACCAAACCCCATCTCCTTGAGCCTCTCCCTCTGAAAGCTCGGGAATGCCAGGTACACTGCTAACACCAAGAGCCATGACACCCTGACCCTCATCTTACCCTGCGAAGACAAAGAGGAAGCCATTGGTCAGTCAACCATGTAGTTTGGATGCTCTCGGTTGAGGTCACGTTGACACATTGCGTCACAACATTGTCGCGACGCCTAGGTTGGTCGCGACATTGTCGCGACCTCTGACCCCGTCGTGACTATGCTTGTTGCGACGGGGCGGGCCGTCACGTTCTCAGTCGGTTGCTAACTGGAGCTTTACTTCTACGGTGGCAGTTATCTTGGGCCTTTCACCCTACATCTGCCCTCTATGGGGCTTCCACACCATCCATCCACATACAAAAAGCAAGGGCTACGGCAATTGGGCTTACCTTCTTCATGGCTGCCTCCCGGGCCTCGGCCGCCGCCTCCACATCCATGGCCGCCGCCTCCACATCCATGGCCGCAACCTCCTCCTCTTCCATCCCGACCTATGGCACCTCCTCAGTGGTCGGAGCCGCTTCCTCACGCCACCGGAGTCGCCTTGATGCTGGCCTCTTTGACCGTTTACCACCATGGGAGCTTCCACCGCCATTCCTGCCGCCTTCCATCTCCGTATAGAAGGGAGAGGGTGGAAGAGAGAGAGAAAGTGCAAGAGAGTGAGGGTGGAAGAGTGAGAGAGCACAGAATCTCCGGAGAGCAAGCGTCACTGGAGAGAGACTGCTCGGGGGAAAGGGTTTTGTGAGCGCGAAAAGGGGAAAAGAGGGGCCACTACATTTTTCAACTCTCGGTTAGAGTCGCGACTGCTATAGACGTCGTGTTAAGGTCGAGACGGCCTACCTGGTCGCGACTAGGCTATCGCAACCTTAACATGACCTAGGTGGCTGCCGCGACATCAAAGCAACGTCTATAGTTGTCGTGACATGACCTGACTCATACAATAGTGAAAAAAATTCAATTTTATTGATATAAATTGTCAAGTACAGATTTCAATCATGTTTATGATCAATCAAATCATTGTTTCATGCCCTACCTACCACCTAATACAATTCCTAAATTCCCCTCAAGCCTATCCCCCATCTGGTGCAGCCTTCGCCATGGCGCGATCTCCTCATGGTCATATCCTCCTCAATTCTTGCAGGTACTCTTGGTACACATCGTCGTCCTCCGCTACTTCCGCTATGATGAGGCCCGTAGTGCACACCTCCTAGTGAATGATGGCGCTCCTCACATCCCGCTCATCCTATGCATTATCCATCTTCCTTGCTTGAATAGGCGGGTAGTGGGAGAGAGCTGGTACAACCGTGTGTGCCGTGCCACGCTGAAGGTAACACTGGTGGGGGTTGTAGAGGACTAGTGCTTCATCTCCTATCAACCGCAAGTCCAGGCTGATCCGCTGAGGCAGGCAGATGATCTTGTTGTGGAGAAAGGTTAGCCGCATTTCAAACTGCTCCACTTGTAGGGTGTTCAGATAAAGCCTCCACTGCTTTAACCCCTTGACCGCCGTAGTCTTACACCACGTTTGGGTGGTCATGTGTAGTGGAGCGCCAATGAAGGAGAGATGATGATGGGTCAGGCTCAGGCACTTGACAGATGCGTCGTTCGTCGCCTTGTAACAGATGCGCATGCCCATCCAGCACTCGAGGGTGATCATAGAACCAATGAAGGGTCCGCAAGTGGCTGCAGAGAATAGGCCACCATATAAATAGCCTAAGACGGCTTGAGAGATAGGCATACCTTCCCATATGCAGCTGATGACGCTCAGGTTGGTTGTAAATAAGAGATGGTCTTGCATGGGGAAGAGGATGACACTGCATATGCAGATAGTGGTGGCCTTGGCGATAGCTGAGTAGTTCCCAGTCTTCCTTTTGCACTGGGAGGTGATCCACTGAGAGAGGGGGATCAAGTGAAGGTAGTCTGGGCTTGTCATAGTGCTCAAATCCCAGATCCTGGTGGTGATTTCGCTGAGAATAACCCAAGAGTCGATAGGGGCTACAGTGTGGGAGATGAGGTGCTCCGCCCCTTTCTTATCTTTGGGGAGCCCTAGCATAATCTCCAACTCCTCTAGTAGGATGGTGGCCTCAAAGGTGAGGAAGATGAAGGTATGCGTCTAAGGATGCCACAACTCCACAAGCGCAGTAATGTTGTCCCAGATGTGTACAATCTTGTGATAATTCCTTGCCAGCATCAGCATAGTTGTCAGCTTCCACTCCCGTAGGAGATTGATGGACGCCATAGGAAGCGTCTTTATCATAGGCTCTAGCCATGGAATTTGGAATAACATTTTCCACTCGGTAGGATCTAGAAGAAGGAGAAAGAGGCTAGAAGAAGAACAAGAAGAAGAGGAGAGAGAAGAACTAGAAGATGAACTAGAAAAACTCACCTGAGCATCTCTCTTTCAGCTCACATGTCTCGGCACTGTGGTGAGGCAGAGGAGCTCTTCATGGGTCGTCCATAGGGGGGAGGGTTGGCTTGGAGGAAGTTGAACGATCTCTTCATGGCTTGGAGAGAGAGAGAAAATCAAGAGAGAAGGTGGGCTGCGAATTTGGAGCCTTGTACCCCTATTTATAGAACTCTAAGAGAGGTTAATCCCACTCCAATTTATACCTAGGTGTTAGAGTAGCATTAGATTTGTGTTTAGGGGTCCCAATAATGATAGGATAGGTCTTACGATAGGGATAAGGCTCAGTTTCGTGTTCCAGCGCACAGAACATTGATGCGACCCCAGATCTGACGTGATAAGGTCGTGACCCCCATGGGCGTTGCGACACTGTCACAGTCCCCAGAAGTGTCGTGTTAGTACATATTATGTTTTCCTGTGTTTGTCTATGATTTGCTTGTGTTGATGTTGTGTTTTGTACATATTTCCGTTGTTTTTTGTCCATTTATCATAAAATCACAAAAAAATAAAATAAAAATAAGAAAATCACAAAAATGGAGCTTCATAGGTAAGTGCAGGTATGATCTTCTTCCCCCTACCCATGCATTACTATATGTTAGCTTACTTATTATATCATTTTAAGGACCGGCTGGTTCACAATGTGCTCTGAGATCTGAGTTCCCCTTCATAAAAAATAGTGATGATCTAGGTGCACATTGTTAATCGTTGGATAGGCCGTTAGGTTGAATGAGTTTGGGGATGATGGACTCTATCTTGCACAGCGGTTGCATGAAGACTCGACCCTTTCTTATCTGATTTAGCAATGTTATCATTGATCTATTTTCTATTTTCTCCTTTCTTTGCATTTGATTTTATGATTTCTTTTCTTTTAGCCCAGCATGCATCATATAGGTATTTGAGCTATCATGACTCATCTCTGGCTAATAATGAGCTCTTGTTGAATGCACAACTGTTCTTCATATTCAGAACAAGAAATCCTATTCCACTCCGAATCAGAAGGTTTGACTCCGAGCGAGTTGCTCTTGCCAATTTGTCAAAAATTTCCCTGTCTAGATTCTCTATCCAATTTTCATCCAAATTCCTTTTGATCTGTTTTGGTTGTGAACTGCTCCCAGGTTTGAGTCAGAGTTACCTGCCTTGCGCGCACATGTCCTTCCAAAATGAAACATGCATGCCAATTGGCTAGGGTACCTCTCAATCGAGAGGTTGATCATCCTTTTTCTCTCCCTCGCATCCAGACTTGTGTTTTCCTTCCATTTTGCTCAAGCTGCTAATTTGGGGCTCTCAAGAAGATTCCTACTACTTGTTGGTCAGACCGGGTGTCTCTTTACCTTGGCCACCATCTTTTCAGTTCACTCCACGTCATCCACGCATCATCGTCATTTCATGACACCTCTGCTACACTTCCGCTTTGCTCCCTTATAAAGTGGAAGCCAAAGAGGGGCAATATGTAAACACCCGATTATGGCCCTTAAGTCGAACCATATTTCTTGTTCTCTTATTGAGCCCCAAGTTGGTCACTCACCTTGAGCCCATTGGTTAGCCATGTTTTGAGCCCATTTCATGCCCAATTATCAACTTATCTCGTCCAATCATCACTTCAAGAGTCCTTCTCATGGAGTTTCAACCCATTAACGCGATGGCCTTAGGGGTCACGTTCATGCCAGTTAATCGATTAAAATCCCTGAATAATCGATTATATTTTCTTAAATATCGATTATAATCTACAAAAGATCAGTTATCATTAATGCGACGGGTCGTGGCGTCGCGTTAGAATCAAGGTCGCGACCACTCTGGCCATCACAACACCCCATGCATATCCTTAAACGTGCTTTCAGTGTTGCGACAACCTTGGCCATCGCGACAAGCCTTGTCGCGTCCCTACGACCCGTCGCGACAATGCTCTACATGCGCTGGCTCTGCAACCACCACCCCTTTATCATCCATTGGACTCTATCATCATCTACAACCACTCCCCAACCCCCCAGCCGCGATTTGAGATTCCATCTTACCTTGGAACCCTCCTAGGACTCTTCCCATGTAGATTTACTTGGGTTTCTATCATTTTCATGGGCTATTATCACTTATGGATGGGATATCTCTCTCCTCTCTATATAAGTGACCGCTCTCTTTCAGAACGAGTAAGGACTCATAGCTACCACGAAGTGCTTCCAAAATCTCCCCAGAGCTCACCCTTAGCTCGTGGCCCTCCCATTTTCCCATTATTCTCTTCACCAAGTCACACTCTTCCTTCATGCATGGAGCTCGGTAGCTAAGAGGGAGACTTCCACAACCTTCAAAGGCTGCTGCAAAACCTAAAGAGCATCTCCTTCATCCAGGGAGTCACTCCCTTGGGGCCCTTCTTCCTTCCCTCTTTCTCAATTTTCTTTCAAGCATGTTTTTATTTCCCTTTTAAATAGTATCATATCTCCCTTCCCATGTTTTATACAACCCAATGGGTTTCAAACACCCCCAAGTTTGTTCCCTCCATGCTTCCCTTCTCTTCTTTCATTTTGAGTAGATACTTCACTTAAATATGGTCTAACAGGGTTTCTTTATCTTGCTTCGTTGTTTTGGCAGGTTCCACAACAAGATCAGTCGAGGGGCTCTCATCCTCTGGCCGGCCGGAGGACGGGAAGGAGGTCCCCCCATCCATCTCTCGAACTATTGAGGAGTCGTCCGGGTCCCCCCTCGAGACAGTAAGAATCTGACTGGTCGGGGGGTTGCGACAAGCTCCGTATCGCGACGGGTCTCCCCATCTCGACACCAGTAAGTGGCCCCTTCTCATTTCCTTTTCCTAGCACATTAGCCTTTATACTTCATTCATCATGTTATGTGGCGATCACATTCCATATATCATGCAGTGACATCCTATGTCGTGTGTTTCAAGGGGCGCACAACCTCGTGATTACAATAGGGTGGTCTGTTTATAGAGTGACCCTCAACTATTAAACCTCGATAATCCATGAATCAAATGCTATAGTAGTTGAACAATCATGCACACAAATCAAATCAGATGTATCAAACAAGTGCGATCAAATCAGATCAAAATCAGAAATAGAGATTAACTTGGTCTGATACCAATTGTAGGTTCGAATGAGCAGGGTGAATAAATCTAAAAGGGGGGGGGGGGGGGGGGGGGGTTGAATAGATCTATTACCAACACAGCAAAAGCTTAAGCAATTTAAAAGAATTACTTTACATTATAACTCAATTCAGTGATAACTATACTGATCTGATGTGGGTGTGTGCAGCTGATGTGTGAGACAATTAGGCAAATAATTGTGTGATTGAAATGCCTATGCATACATCTAACGAAGAGACAATCAGCAAACCACTGCACATGAGATTTTTTGTAACCGCCCTAGATATCTATACCCAATAAGGGTCCATATTCAGATTTGTCTCTCGCGAACGGACTGACGTCTCGCAAGGGATAGCTCGTACACGTGTCCAGGAAGAATATAAAAGACAAACCACAACAGTAAGAGACACAAGAAAGTACATATGCTCATATCTGCATATAACAATTTACAACTGTCCCATTACATTATTACATGTCCAAATTAAGAAGAGTATAACTACCTGGGGCATACCCCGAGGGAGCACAAGCTCACACAACTGTACTAACACTACTGCTGGTGGTACAAGTCTGTCACAACGCCTTCGCAAGCCACACCAATGGTAAACCTTGAAAAGAACTGTAAGGGAGTGAGCCTCAATAAGTTACAGGCTCAGTAGGGGACCACCCAAAAACTACACACAACACGGGAGGACCTCAACCCCAACAGGTCTCACTGGTAACACCGGTAGCTAAACCAAACATGCTCACAACAAAGCATAATTATAGCAATTCACACAAATCTCAAAAAAAAGAAGAGACAACAGGAACAGCATGACACCGCTAGTCCGCTCAACAATGTTAATGCCTAGGCCACAAGCTCACAGGCACACCACCTCAACAACTAGTTGCCTAAGCTGTAAGCCACACAGGCAAGCATTGCCTAAGCTACTAGGTTCACTGGCAAGCCTCCAACACATGGATAACAGGACTGCTAACCTAGAGCTAATCCCTTATACCCTTAAACCATGATATATCGAATGTCACACTTAAGTAACAGGACTGGCTACCACGATGCCAATCCATCGCACACTAAATCATATTCGGAAACTTACCTAAGGAAAGGTAAAACACAACAAGGGGAAGGTCTCACCGCATGACCTCCACTTTACTACCTAAAAAGACTAGTACTCAGTGTACTACGAGAAACTAGTACCCACAAAGGGTACAAGTACCTACCACCACGATACCACCACTAAAACACAAACACAACTGTGCCACCACCAGGGCAAACCATAACCAGTCAAACCACAACTAGTGAGTCTTCGCTCACTAACAACAACGATAATCGTGCCAACACCATGGCACACCTCGACGAGTAAAACCACAACCAACACACGCTACAACCAATAGCAAAGCACGAAGCCACCACACGGGACAGACTACTGGTTCATGAAGCCAGTATCCAACCCGGACAACATAGCACAAGAACTACCTCTTAGTCTCGCGGCCACGGGCGTAGGGTCCAACTGCTGCTCCACAACACAAGTAAAGCCAAAGAACTGTGGAGACCAACCAAACCACCACAACCTATAGGTCACGCACCCTGCAGGCCCATACCTGGCACCTTTAGAGACTCTGGCCTGAGCTCTCTAAAGTGAGGCACTGGTAACAGGACTAGTTGGGGTCCAGTACGTCTACTAGTGTCCGTAACCCCCCAGCTACGAGCGTGCTACAAGTGACTAAACACAAACTCTCACGAGTCACTATCCCACTGTCGTCTTTCCCTCAGCCAGATATACTACTCAAACATAAGAGTGATGGTGTCCAGGAAGACGACAATGTTGGGTTTTCCATATATCATGTTTTTGATGATCACATTAACATCCTTGAACATTGATTTAATGCAAAATTGATGTGCTAACTAACATGAAAAACACCATGAAAGTGATTGAGTTAAACATTGCTAAATCATACAATGTACATCACTAACAATGTATTTGCATGTAGGTGCACAAGCAAGAAAGATGGAGCATTGAAGAGGCATTGAAGAGATGAGCAAAAAGCACAAATATCTGTCAAAGAGGTGTATCTGTCGACAGATGCAATGTACCTGTCGACAGATTCATACAGTCATTCCAAGACAGAACTCAGGTTTGCATCTCTGAGTGTATCTGTCGACAGATGCAATGTACCTGTCGACAGATTCACACAGTCAACCCAGGACAGAGCTCAGGTTTTCTATTCCTGAGTGCATCTGTCGACAGATGCAAACTGCCTGTCGACAGATACACTCAGAAACTCAATTTCCTGAAACCCAGTTCTCAGCCTGAGTGCGCCTGTCGACAGATGCAAGTGCACCTGTCGACAGTCGACGGAAACATGAGATTTTGAGTTTCCAAATCCGGCCCCCACTTGGGTGTTTCCTTCCTCCACGACCCCCACCTTTACCTAACACTATATAAGCATCCTTTTGGAGCCAAATTCGCAGAGAGCAGCCTCCCATCCAGAGCCTCCAAGGGATCAAGAGGAAAAGCCCCAAATTGCTACTCTGCTTCAACTTTCCGCCCAGATCGTCGTGGAATCACCATCTATGCGGAGCTGAAGCGGATCGTCGTCAATTCAACCTTCTACATCAATCAATCTACATCCAATCGAAGTTTGAAGAGCGTTTGGACGATCCACGAGAAGAATTCCAACCGGATTTGTTCCCTAATTCCTAATTCTTCTCCATCTCATAATTTCCATTCCATCGTGTGTGTGTGTGGTTGTGTTTCGAGCATCCCTTGTGCTTGATTCACGTATTTGCGGTTGTTCTGATTGTGTTTCATCAGACAACGTGTGTGTGGTTGAGTTGTTGTGTTGAACTCGCTCATAAGCAGTCGTTTCTGCGTGTGTGTGTGGACGGTGGATGTAGGATACACGAGTTGTGTACTCCGAACCACCTTAAATCATCGTGTTCTGTGGTTTGTTCGCGTTTTGCGATAGATGATTGGTAGGCACGATGTTCATACGCACGTTTGATTCCCTGTTCTCATTTAGATCAACTCAAGCGGTCTCATACTTAATCGAATTCTAATCAAATTTCATTAAGATCACTGTAGCATCGAAAAGAAGCCATCAATAGTTTAAAATTGCCGTAATCTATTCACCCCCCCCCCCCTTCTAGATTACCGTATTGTGTATTTCCGCATAACCCTTCAATTGGTATCAGAGAAACTAGATGGGTGTTTAGGAAAAAACTTAATGAAGAAGGAAAAGTGGTCAGAAATAAAGCAAGACTCGTAGCAAAAGGATATAGTCAAGAGTTTGGTGTAGACTTGAAGAGTCCTTTGTCTGAAGATAGATTCACATCCTTAAGAAGAGAATTGGGTTTATGTAAAATGCAATGAAACTAACTATCCATATTGAAGTACATGCTCTTTATGTGTGAATGACTATGTGGTATATCAAATGCTGAACTGTGGAAGAACAAGTTCCGCTTGTTTGGAAACTATCATCATGCGTGAGAAATATTCTCCTCCAAGTATCAATAGTCCCATTTCATATAAAGGCCCTATACTTCACATAGGATTTTTAGTTTCCTTACATTTTATCATGTTAACTCCATGAAACAATGCTTTTTCTGTGACCATGTGCTTGTGTATGATTTTCCTTTCATGAACATGTTTGTCTTGTATCAAATGCTTGTGTGAATCCTTGCTTGGATGTTGTGTCAACACGTGCACACACTATGGGGGAGTGAGTTAAGGATAGATGAGTATTTTCTTGAGGAAACTCTTCCTACATCTCCTTGTTGAATTCTCACTTCCTTGAACTCAATGTGCAATCAATCTAAAACCAGAAAAATCCAATCTGTTCATATCTGTCGACAGACTCATTCCATCTGTCGACAGGTACACTCAGTCTTGTTCTGTCAGAAACTTCAATTCATCAGTCTGTGTGCATCTGTCGACAGACAGATTCCTTCTGTCGACAGATACACACATTCTTCCTTATTTTTCAATTCCTTCTTCATACTTTTCAAGAAAGTGTTCCTTACTTGATTTAAAGGTAAACCTTGGTTTGTTTGTGTGCAATATAACCTTTCATATCCACTTCATGTCAAAGTCATGAACCAAGTCTAAATGTTGTTTGATGCAACACTTGATTGAGGTCTTTTTAGATCATTTTGAACACAATGAGCAAACCAAATGATTTTTAAACATCTCCTTTGAATAACTCCCTTGTCGTTAAACATGAATCTAAAATGATTTGAAAAATCAGAAAGCTCTTGAATTAATGTTCTACATTACATCTTGCCTAAAGAAATCTCATGTACTTGACAAAAAGCAAAAATAATAAATAAAAAAAAGGGAGAAAAGCTACCTATTTCTTCGGTTCAATCAACAAATTTATCTTTCATTTGTGGGATGGAGGTAGAGCAATGATGAAAATCACTAAGTAACCGGGGACATGGGCATCACCAATGTCGGTCTTCGCGTCAAAAGGTTGTTTCATTATCTCTATACAATGGCTTGACGGACACTCACATTGAGTAACTGGGGGTATTGGCATCACAAATGTCTACCTTCACATGAAAAAGTGAAAGTGCTCCTCATTGCCACTCTTTTCCATCTTCGTTGTTTAAAGATTCTAAAATCATACCAGAAATAGAGTGAAGCCTCCGAAAACTTTTTATGTCAAGTCCCATGTGCTTCTTCGGTAAGACGTTCTTGTGGCCATCTAATTCAATTGTCATCTGACTATCATCTCTATTAAGATGCATGTTTTCTTCAACGGCCTTAATCAAAAGAGTTATTTAATTTTCACTGGCTATTGTGAAATGTGTTCTTCATGATCTAATTAAAGAACTTATCGTTTTAATTCAAAATCTTTTAGATTTGTGTCATGTCTTCATCATAATGGATATGAATTTTTATCTTGCACATACACCCATTTTGCCTTAAAACAACAAATGAACACTTGTCCCTTTGAAAAACATTGTCAAAAATCAATTTTTAACCAAAAAGGAGTTATCTGTCGACAGATAGACTGTCATCTGTCGACAGACGACGGCGCAGACCCGTTTTTGAACCAAACCCTCGCGCCGGTTCACCTCCTTTTCGTGGGGCCTCTCTTTTAAAACTCTCTAAACCCTTTCTAAGGCCTCCCACGACCCATTCTCACCCCTCCTCTCTCGTTCCCTCCTCCTCCTCTCAAAACCCCCTCTCTTTCCCCCCTTCAGGGCTCCGTCTCCGACGATCCTGCTGCTCCTCGTCTGGGATCCCTCCACTCTCCCTTCACTCACCATTCTCATCCTTCTTCCTGCGATGGCACCCAAATCGAAGCTTCTCGCTCGCCGTCGTCGCGCTCCGACGGACGCCGGAGAAAGCTCCAGGGCTCCTTCCGAACGTCGCAGCAAGCATCGTGAGGATCGGTTGCCGGAACTCATCGTTCCTCAAGGTCTCCATCTAATCCGACCCATCGGCACCTTCAAGAAGATTGTCCAATCCCGGTATGTGGACTTCGAGTCCTTAGCACCGATGTTCCCCTCACTCCTACCCTATTTTGACACACAAGGGTGGACATCCTTCTTGTACTCCCACTTGCAGTACTCTCCAACTGCCGTCTCCGAGTTCTACAATAACCTAGGGCTTTCCGATCAGGGAGATCTCTACTCTTCGGTGAAAGGCACTCGTTTTCGCCTCACCGCCAATCTTCTCTCCACAGCCCTCGAAATTCCAAACTCAGGAGTTGAACTCTTCAACTACACTACCTCTGCTTCTGAGTACTATGAGCTTCTCACGTTGGAACCTTATGACTCTACAAGGAGATTGCTCGTCTCAACGCCAACTCCTTTCCTCCTCTAATCCGGATGATCCATCACATCTTCACTACCTTGATCGTCCCGAAGGATGGAAGTCGAGAGTTAGTCACCGAGGTCCATAAATCCTTGTTCATATTTTTCCTCAAGTGTCAAGAAATCAATCTGCCTGAACTCATGATAAGCCTCATCCGTCGGTGTTTCTCTAACACCAAAAGATCAATGCCATATGCTTGCCCCATCACTTCTCTTCTTATTTTCCTTGGCATTCCTATCCCTCCAAGTGAGCTCATCTCATTAAAGTCCCGAAGTGCTTTTGATCTCACTGCTGCCAACCGCATGGGCTACAAGATTGTAGACGGAGTAGTCACAAGGACTCTCAAGGGAAAGGAACCACAAGGAGCTGAAGAGTCAACTGATGAAGAAGACAATGAAGCCGATGAAGCAAATGAAGGCAGTGATGAAGAACCTCAGGATGAGCAAATGCCTGACCAAGCTCAAGAATTTGATGATGTACCTGTGCCTCAAGAACAATCCATTCGTGATTACTTGGCACAAATCCATCAAGAAATGATCTCAGGATTTGCTCACATGACTTCAAGATTTGATCAAGTGGATGCTCGCCTCAACACTCTGGATGACCGGCTTGACCACCTCTACTCCGAGAGAGATGGATCCCGTCACCCTCCTTCTGCTGGACATGACAATGAATAGAGGGTCTCAGGGTCATTAGAGGTCACTAAGAGTCTTAGATGGGAATTAGTCTCACTTGTCTAGTCATATTTTGCTTGTTCATGTTATTTCTCTTTCTTTGATTTCTATTGAGTCATGTAACGATTATCAAATGTACTGTGAAATTTCAATGATCAATCAATGAAAACTCAGTTCATGTTTATTTGTCTCCATGTGTGCATGACTTGACCTTTTGTATGTTGTCAAAAAGGGGGAGAACATCAATATATGCATCAATTGAATGTTTTGTCATCATCAAAAAGGGGGAGATTGTTGGGTTTTCCATATATCATGTTTTTGATGATCACATTAACATCCTTGAACATTGATTTAATGCAAAATTGATGTGCTAACTAACATGAAAAACACCATGAAAGTGATTGAGTTAAACATTGCTAAATCATACAATGTACATCACTAACAATGTATTTGCATGTAGGTGCACAAGCATGAAAGATGGAGCATTGAAGAGGCATTGAAGAGATGAGCAAAAAGCACAAATATCTGTCAAAGAGGTGTATCTGTCGACAGATGCAATGTACCTGTCGATAGATTCATACAGTCATTCCAAGACAGAACTCAGGTTTGCATCTCTGAGTGTATCTGTCGACAGATGCAATGTACCTGTCGACAGATTCACACAGTAAACCCAGGACAGAGCTCAGGTTTTCTATTCCTGAGTGCATCTGTCGACAGATGCAAACTGCCTGTCGACAGATACACTCAGAAACTCAATTTCCTGAAACCCAGTTCTCAGCCTGAGTGCGCCTGTCGACAGATGCAAGTGCACCTGTCGACAGACGACGAAAACATGAGATTTTGAGTTTCCAAATCCGGCCCCACTTGGGTGTTTCCTTCCTCCAAGACCCCCACCTTTACCTAACACTATATAAGCATCCTTTTGGAGCCAAATTCGTAGAGAGCAGCCTCCCATCCAAGAGCCTCCAAGGGATCAAGAGGAAAAGCCCCAAATTGCTGCTCTGCTTCAACTTTCCGCCCAGATCGTCGTGGAATCACCATCTATGCGGAGCTGAAGCCGGATCGTCGTCAATTCAACCTTCTACATCGATCAATCTACATCCAATCGAAGTTTGAAGACGTTTGGACGATCCACGAGAAGAATTCCAACCGGATTTGTTCCCTAATTCCTAATTCTTCTCCATCTCATAATTTCCATTCCATCGTGTGTGTGTGTGTGTGTTTTTCGAGCATCCCTTGTGCTTGATTCACGTATTTGTGGTTGTTCTGATTGTGTTTCATCAGACAACGTGTGTGTGGTTGAGTTGTTGTGTTGAACTCGCTCATAAGCAGTCGTTTCTGCGTGTGTGTGTGTGGACGTGGATGTAGGATACACGAGTTGTGTACTCCGAACCACCTTAAATCATCGTGTTCTGTGGTTTGTTCGCGTTTTGCGATAGATGATTGGTAGGCACGGTGTTCATACGCACGTTTGATTCCCTGTTCTCATTTAGATCAACTCAAGCGGTCTCATACTTAATCGAATTCTAATCAAATTTCATTAAGATCGCTGTAGCATCGAAAAGAAGCCATCAATAGTTTAAATTGCCGTAATCTATTCAACCCCCCCCCCCCCCCTTCTAGATTACCGTATTGTGTATTTCCGCATAACCCTTCAGACAAGACCTCGACAGTGCCACTACACCGAGACAAGCCTCGAGCACACACAGGTGCCTGGCTCACACAAAACTTGGGGCACCCAACTGAAGAGGCATTCCGGAATAGGCGCCGGACCACCACACCTAGCAATGCGCAAACCACGATATATACTTATATATTCTTTATTACAAACCACGGTACAAAATTCAGGAATAGCTTGACTCCGGTCACTATGTGACCTATAAGCTACCCCACTCCAACACATATATAAACCACAATAACCAATCACAAATTGGCCTATCTTTTGTCATCACATGACCTCCTTGCCACATACATACAATATAAACCATATATACACTAACTCTTAACCTTACTTACATTACACTAATTAAACCATCTCTATTAGTCCATGAAAGACGTTACAAGACTGAGGCTAGGTTCACACTGGAACCATCATTGCCCAGTTAACACAACACTATGTGCCATGCACATACTCACACCACGATAACACCACACCGGTTACGTAAACCACCCACTAACCATGTGGGCAACACACTCACAGAGTGCTATGGGTACCAATACACCATTTATCAAAGCCATACACGTCAAACATCGATTATCGGATATTCAAATCACCAAACCATGCAAAGCAGAACCCTCGGCTGTGATCGCGACAGAGGCCAAGGCCGCCTTCTGATCGCGACGCCACGACATGTCGCGATAAGAAACCCTGTCGCAATGGGTCGACTTGTCACGACCTGGTCACGACAGAAGGGTCTATCGCCTTCTCAGGCGAAAACCCTAATCCAGGAACCATCTCTAGATTTCCCATGCAAACCACCATAAACATGATTTCAACCTGGTTTTCATGCTCATTTCACCTCCTAGACATGGTATCTATGTTTTTAAAGCGGTAAACAAGTTAACGTGCAATCCATGCAATCAAACATGGTGGAATCTCCGTACCTCTGCGAAGAATGCGCAAACCGGCTATGGCATGACGTCTCCCCCGCTCCATGCGACGTCCTCACGTCGAGAGCACGTCGAACACCATGCCAAAACGCCAAATCACCCGATGAACCCGTGACAGCTTCTCTCCCGATCGAGCAAAGCTTGTGAAAGCTCTGTTCGGCCAACCTTCTTAAAAACCGCATAGTGGTTGGGATCGCGACGTACCTCCCTGTCGCGACCTTATCGCGACGGACTAGGGCGTCGCCTTCCCATTCCCGACGTCAGCAGGCCGCCCCAGCATGCGACACGCGGCGGACATGCAGACTCGACCCCAACAGCGGCAACCAAAACGCGACCTACACCCCCGTCGCCTTCACATCCAGTGAACCAACGGGCACTACAGGCCAATCCTGCTAGCCACTAAGCTCCACACAATGCACGGAAACCTTGACCTAGGCTCAATGACCCCATATTGGCCATGAGCACCATACTAAAACCAATAAACGCAGATCCGAACTCCCACTAAACAATGATCCACGAAGATCCAAAAAATGCGCTACGTTACATTACTATCACCTAAAAAGGAATGTCGTCCTCGTCATTCAAAACGAGCGACAATAAACCACACTATCACCTAAAAAGAAACAAAGCCATATGCAGAGCTTCCTCGTCATCTTCCTTTCAAACCATTTACTTAATTCCATACTTGCTCTGCCTTCCCTTTCTTTTTAATTTATTCCACCATACTTTATTTCGAGACCCGTTCTACCATTTCATACATTTCAGCTATAAGTGATTCTACCCTGCTACAAGCACTTTATCTCCTTGGACTGAACCTACTTCCACATTTTCCAGTTAATTCTACCTAGGCAATGGCACTTTATCTCCTTTGACTCAACCTACTTCCATATTTCTTGGTTGTGTTTGCAACATTTCTTCTGGTCCATTTCTTGCTTAAATCCTTTCACTTTACATTCTTAAATTTTCAAATTTCCTGATGTTATTCCACCATTTACTTATCACCATTAACCATCACTTGGCTTAATTGCGCACAAATTTTTATATTCTCTTTTAATTACTTAAATTTCAAATAACCTATGAATATTAAATCTTCCACGCTTCTGCTGTGCTACTCTGATCACACTAAACCTTTCACCAAATATTTCTTGAATTCTGGATTCCCTTAATCCATTAATAACTTATCTCGCTTTAAATTATACTTTCCAACTAACTTTACATTTCTCTTATCAATACCACATAATTGTAACGACCGAGAACCGACCCTCGGCCCATGTCGAGGACCCGATTTTCGCGATCGCCGCCCACGGATCCGGGGACCCGGAAGGGCTATAACACGCGTCTGACAGGATATGTAACGGAAGTAAACGTCAACTGCTGAGCTAGAAGCGTACAAGCGGAAACAGGAAAGTAGAGCGAGACCGCTGCGTACCGCTCTAAGTACAGTCCCAACGCACGCACACTAGTACAAGCAAGGAAAGGGGAGAGATAAGTCCCTTAGAGGCATACCCGAGGGTGACGTACACTGAGAGGGAGAACCACTGCTAGCTACGGGGACCAAGACTACCGCCCCGTCTCCTCCGCCCGACGCGCGCCCTGCCGCTGTTGAGAAGACTCACTGGAAAACAGAGGGATGAGCTTCACAACAGAAGCTCAGTAGGGACTACCAATCTCCTACTGGCTCTAAACAGGCAGAGGAACATATACAATTATTAATAAAGGAAAGACGGTAGTTTATATCTTTCTACCTACAAAAGGAAGTGCGGAAGCGAAGCTAAAGCTAACTCGGTACGGAAAGTACTCTCGGACGGAAACTCCGTACGACTGTCGTGACCACCACAAGGCTAGTAAACACAGACGGAGGGGACTCCGCCTGGAACAGAGAACACTAGCTACGGAAAGCACCACCACTAGTCAAACAGTCAGGCGCGTCCACAGACGTCTTATCCTCGACCTAGGTCCTGGCCCTCGCATCTCGTCAGAGCGAGGTAGGACACAAGCAACACAACAGTAACCGCCGTAGTCTGGCCGGACTACGGTCCCCACGCCTGACCTCTCCAAACGGTTCGGGGCCGTAAGGAGCGAGGCAGTGAGAAGAAGGACTGGCTGGCCTGTGCCGGGTAGAACTCCAAACTGTCCTCGGCGTCCCAGACCAACCATGGGAGCTCTGCAAGCGACTCACACGCCACTGTCCTAACCACCGTTTTCCCCTCAGCTTTAGAGTCCGCCTAGGTGGCTGCCAACTCGAGCACACTCGTAGCCCGGAGTACTCCCTCAACAGGCTCCCGAGGACGGGGGTCCCAGGTAACGGTAACAACCTCTCACACGGGACAAGCCCTCAAGTCCGCGCACCGGGCGAACGACTAGTGTGAGACGTACTAGGGAACTAGCACAGGTGCCACGGGTACAGTAAAGCGGAAACGGAAGCGGCGGAAGCACAACCTGCCTCTGGAATGAGAAGGCGACATAGGCCCTGTCGCCTTCAAGAAGGCGACATATGCCCTGTCGCTTTACCAGTCAGAAGGTGACACAGGGTGCGTCGCCTTACCAGACAGGTGGCGACACAGGGTGTGTCGCCTTCAAGCCAGTCGGGGGTTCCGGACATTCTTCTTCCGGGAACCTCCCCGAAACGGGGAAAACACTACACACGGGGGAGGGGAGCATGCTTATCATGCTAGAAAGCCATTAACATTACAAACCACCCTCGAATACCCCAAGAACATGGATTCTACGCTCGGAGGAAACCTCACTCACACGAGCATAGAGTTCTCACACTCCCAACCCCGAACCACAAGAAAATTACGTCATGAAGGGGAAGGGGAGCATGCCTAGGGCGAGAAGATCATGCGTCCCTACCTCCACGCGAAGAACGCACCCGTTGGGGCATTCTCGTAGGTAGAAACGTCTCCTCCTCGCACCGCACGGCACGAACACGACCCCTGCATGAACGGAGCGACAACCTCCTCAGCACGGCTGCCTAAACACGGGGGAGGCACCCCAAAAACACCGGAACTCCGAGAGGGCGAGAGAGGGAGAGGGGGAAAGGAAAAACGCGAGAGAGGGGAGAAGGGCTCGGGCGCCCGGGCTTTAAGCCCGCGGTCCTGAGAAGGCGACAAACCCCTGTGTCGCCATCCTTCAACCAGAAGGCGACAGTCGGTATGTCGTCTTCAAGAAGGCGACATACCCCCCGTCGCAAAACCACTGACAACGGTCAAATCTCAGAATTCGAAAAAGTGAAGGCGACAGCCATCTTGTCGCGTTCACCCGACACCGCCAGAGCCGTACTGACACAAAGGACGTCTGTCACGTCTGTCAGACTGCGTCTGGGGTGACGCAATGGGAAGGCGACACAGACCATGTCGCCTTCCAGAAGGCGACATACCCCATGTCGCAATCCCAAACAGAACAAGACACCGACGCGGTCGGAACCACGTCGCGACAGTCGCCCTGCCGCGACCCAGAGGACGGGGCAAGGGCCCAAGGGGGCCGGGGTGTTACAACCCTCCCTCCTTAAGACATTTCGTCCTCGAAATGAAAACAACTCGGTCTCAACCCGGAAGACGACAAAAGGGGAGATCACCACATACCGATCAATCAAACAAGTAAGGAAACTGCTCCAACATCTCATCCTCGCGCTCCCAGGTGGCCTCGCCACCGACACGGTTCTGCCAAACGACCTTAACCAGCGGAATCTGCTTCCTGCGCACCTGCTGAACTCTGCGATCGACAACACTAACTGGATACTCTGGCACTGACAAATCTGGCGCTACCTCTAGCTGCGAGTAGTCTAACACGTGCGAAGGATCTGCAACGTACCTCCTGAGCTGTGAAACGTGGAAAACGCTGTGCACACCTGCTAGCTCTGTCGGAAGACTCAGTCTGTACGCCACCTCGCCGACTCTCTCAGAAATGGGGAATGGCCCAATATATCTGGGACTGAGCTTTCCCTTTCTACCAAACCTCATGACGCCCTTGGTCGGCGAGACCCGCAAGAAAACAAGGTCACCAACGCTGAACTGCAACGGTCTCCTGCGGACGTCTGCATAACTCTTCTGCCGACTCTGCGCTGCCCGAAGCCTCTGCCTGACCAAACTGACTGTCTCTGCACACTGCTGCACTAACTCTGGCCCCAAAAGCTGCCTCTCACCAACCTCGAACCAGTGAAGCGGAGTCCTGCACGGGCGACCATACAAAGCCTCGTATGGCTCCATCCCGATGCTCGAGTGACAACTGTTGTTATACGCGAACTCTACCATCGGAAGGTGAGACTCCAAGTGCCGCTCCAGTCTAAACAGCACGCTCTCAGCATATCCTCCAGTGTCTGAATGGTCCGCTCTGACTGGCCGTCTGTCTGAGGGTGGTATGCTGTGCTGAACCTCAACTCTGTACCCAGTGCTCTCTGAAGACTGCGCCAAAACCCTGACGTGAACCTCGGATCTCTGTCTGAAACGACTGAAACTGGGATCCCGTGCAACAAAACAACTCTGTCCACATACAGCCTGGCTAATCTGTCCACTGACCACAACATCCTGATCGGAAGAAAGTGCGCTGCCTTGGTCAAACGGTCCACAATCACCCAAATACCATCATGCCCCTGCGGGGTATGGGGCAAACTAACCACAAAGTCCATGGTGATGTCGTCCCACTTCCACACAGGAATGGGCAACGGCTGCAATTCACCACCAGGACGCTGGTGCCCAGCCTTCACCTGTTGACAGGTAAGGCACCGAGCAACAAACTCTGCCACGCCCCTCTTCATCCCTGGCCACCAGAATGACCTCCTCAAACAATGGTACATCTTGGTGGAGCCGGGATGAACGACATACCTCGACCTGTGAGCCTCTGACAACACTGCCTCACGAACCTCCTCTGGAACGTACAAGCGGCCTCTGAATCTGACCTCGCTGTCTTCGCTGAGCTTAACGTCCGACTCCGAAAAAATGTCTGCTAACTCGCATCTGCTCGTTGCGCCTGCAACACCTGCCTGAACAGTGATGGCCGAATGACAAACTGGAAGCCACTGCACGATCTCTGGTCCTCGACGGAACAACACTCCCTGGGACAGCTCCTCGAACAAACTCCACTCTCTGACCATCAGTGAACTCAAGCGCACGCGCCTACTCAAAGCATCGGCTACAACGTTAGCCTTCCTGGATGATAGGAAGGGGTTAGGTCATAGTCCTTCAAATACTCCATCCATCGGCGCTGCCTCAAGTTCAAATCCCTCTGGGTGAAGATGTACTGCAAACTCTGGTGATCGGTTGAAGATCTGAAAGCCTCGCCATACAGGTAGTGCCTCCACAACTTGAGAGTGTGTACCACTGCTGCTAGCTCCAAGTCGTGGGTGGGATAGTTCTCCTCATGCTTCTTGAGCTGCCGAGAAGCATAGGCAACGACCCCACCATGCTGCATCAGCACGGCACCCAAACCTAACTCGACGCATCGGTGTAAACCACGAACCCACCGGTGCCCGATGGCAAGACCAACACTGGCGCCGAAGTCAACCTCGTCTTCAGCTCCACGAAACTCTGCTCACAGTCCTCTGACCAAACAAACCTGGTGTCCTGCCTCGTCAACCGAGTCAACGGTGCTGCAATCTTGGCGAAATCCTGAATGAACCTCGGTAGTAACCTGCCAGACCCAGAAAACTGCGGACCTCTGCAACTGATGTGGCTGCTCCCACGACAACACTGCCTCAACCTTGGCCGGATCCACTGCACACCAGAACCCGAGATCACGTGCCCGAGGAAGTGCACCTCGCTCAGCCAAAATTCGCACTTGTCGAACTTGGCATAAAGGCGGTGACTCCGCAGGGTCTCCAGCACGATCCTCAGGTGCTCCTCGTGCTCCTCTTCAGAAGATGAGTAGACCAGAATATCATCAACAAAAACAACAACAAAGCGGTCTAGGTACTCACTGACCACCTATGCATCAGATCCATGAATGCTGCAGGTGCGTTCGTCAGCCCAAACGGCATCACGACGAACTCAAAGTGACCGTACTGGAACGGAAAGCCGTTAAACCAACATCTGACTCTCTGATCCGCAGCTGGTAGTAGCCGGATCTCAAGTCGATCTTCGAGAAAACTCGGGCCGATTGCAACTGATCAAACAAATCATTAATTCTCGGCAGCGGGTACCTGTTCTTCACAGTGACCTGGTTCAACTGCCGATAATCGATGCACAAACGAAGACTGCCATCTTCTTCCCTCAACGAACAAAACAGGCGCGCCCACGGCGAACGGCTCGGACGAATGAAGCCCAACTCAAGCAACTCTTGCAGCTGGCGCTTCAACTCACGCAGCTCCGCCGGGCCATCCGATAAGGTGCCTTGGACAAGGGCATCGTACCAGGCAAAAGCTCGATGGAGAACTCTACCTCTCGCTCAGGCGGCAACCCAGGTAGATCCTCCGGAAAACGTCAGAAAACTCAGAAACAACTGGCACATCAAAAACTGAAGGCCCGCTAGGCTCCAAGGAACAAACCGAAGCAAGGTAAGCAACGCAGCCATCACGGATCAAACGACGAGCCTTACAGAAAGAAATGAACGGCCGACGGGTAGACCGGATACCTCGAAAGCAGAGAACAGGCGCTCCAGGTATCTCGAACCGAACGGTCTTCCTCTGACAATCAACCACGGCTGAGTGAGCCTCCAACCAGTCCATGCCCAGGATGACGTCGAAGTCGCAAAGCTGCAACGCGTACAACCTGGCCGGCAACTGGTGACCCTCAACCTCGACTGTCACACCCTCCAGGTAACCAAAGGAACGCATGTAGTCACCGGACGGGAGATCGACCAATACGTCACACTGCCTCTCGGGTGTGTGACAAGCAAGGGACTCGTAAAACTCCTCGGAAGCAAAACACAAGGAAGCACCGGGATCAACCAAAACACGAGCAGCTCTACCAAGGATAGGTAGGGTACCTATCACCAGGTTCGATGCCTCTGCCTGCTCCGGGTGAGCGCCATCACGCGACCACGACCATGTCCACGCTGCGGCGCCTGCTGGGGCTGCTGCTGCGGCGACTGCTGCTGAGGAAACTGCTGCTGCTGCTGGTACGGCTAGTACTGCTGCGGCTGCGAAAACTGCTGGACCTGCTGCTGGTACTGCCCTCTTACTGCTGACGCGCGGTGCCTGCTGCTGGGAGGGTACTGGTACTGAGGTGGCTGCTGCGCGTACTGTACTGGCTGCTGCTGCTGCGGAGCTTGCCCCCTAGGGCAATCCCTCCTAAAGTGGCCTGGCAAGCCACAAGTGTAGCACACTGGCTCCTGACTGCCCTGCTCAGCACCCTGCTGTACTGACCGCTCTGCAAACCTGGACTGACGCCTCTGCTGACAGCTCCGTCCACCCCGCGAGTAGACAACTTCCTGAAGTGCGAGCGAATTCCAGAGCTACCGGAACTGCCGAGCCTGAGGAAGAGGAAGTCGCACTACCGCGGCTGCCTGCTGGACGCTGGTACGGCGAGGACCTGGAAGAGGCTCCTCCCAGCTGCTGCTGCTGCTGCTGAGGCTGCCAAGCCTCCCTATCTAAGGCGGTGGCCTTCGCCACGGCCTCTCCCAAGGTGGTACACATGTGTGCCGTCACACCCCACCTCAGGTCTGGTCTCAGCCTGCTATAAACCTCTCTGCACAAGCCTGGTCACTGCCTGCTAATGAGGCACATGCCTCAACAACCGGACAAACCCTGGTGGTACTGAGAAACTGTGAGGCGCCCTGCACCAACTCGTGGAACTGGTCTCGCCTCTCACGTTGAGCGTTAGTCGGGGAAATACTCGTCGTGGAAGACCTCCGAAAAATGCTGCCAAGAGATCTGGCCAACCGCTGCCCCTGAGTGAGTCTGCCTCTAAACTCCCACACTCAGGGCTGCTCCCTTGAGTGGTATACTGCCAAACGAACCTGGTCCTCCTCGCGCGCACTCATAGTCTCGAAGATGCGCTCCACTCATGGTCCAGCTCTCTGCCTATCTGGATCATACTCACCGTGGAAAATCGTGGGCGAAGAAGCAGGAACCTCTCAAGGAGAGCGGTCCTCGCCTCCGACACGCTGCCCTCCGCTGATTGGACCGGGTACTCCCGTACCCGACCGCTGCTGGCGGACTGGCTGTTCCACCTATGGCTACCTCTTGCTGCTCTGGTACGGAGGGAGGTACTGGAAAACTGACCACCTGCTGCTGCATGCCCGGGCTGCCACGCTCCCTGGTACATAGCTCTGAAGAACTGCTCGGCCATGGGAAACCAGTCTGCATACTGCTGAGGCTGAGGGTGGTACTCCTGCTGCTGCTGCCCACCTGCTGCCGCTGCCTCTGCTGCTGCTGCCTGTGCACCCTGAGGCTGCGCCACTGACTCTCCACGGACACCTCCTCCTAACCTGCCCCTGAGCGGGCATGTCGGACTCATCCTGCTGCTCAACCAGCTGCCTAGCCTGACTGCGCCTACGCGGAGCCATAAACCTACACGGCAACACAACTGACAAAGGTTACAAATACCTCTCGGGCGGCTAGCAGTGTACTTGTACTATTGTTGGGACTTACTGTTGCAGTTTAGATCCACTACAAGTCCTGTCAGACCGAGCTCTGATACCAACTGTAACGACCCGAGAACCCGACCCTCGGCCCATGCCGAGGACCCGATTTTCGCGATCGCCGCCCACGGATCCGGGGGACCCGGAAGGGCTATAACACGCGTCTGACAGGATATGTAACGGAAGTAAACGTCAACTGCTGAGCTAGAAGCGTACAAGCGGAAACAGGAAAGTAGAGCGAGACCGCTGCGTACCGCTCTAAGTACAGTCCCAACGCACGCACACTAGTACAAGTAAGGAAAGGGGAGAGACAAGTCCCTTAGGGGCATACCCCAAGGGTGACGTACACTGAGAGGGGGAACCACTGCTAGCTACGGGGACCAAGACTACCGCCCCGTCTCCTCCGCCCGACGCGCGCCCTGCCGCTGTTGAGAAGACTCACCTGGAAACAGAGGGATGAGCTTCACAACAGAAGCTCAGTAGGGACTACCAATCTCCTACTGGCTCTAAACAGGCAGAGGAACATATACAATATTAATAAAGGAAAGACGACAGTTTATATCTTTCTACCTACAAAAGGAAGTGCGGAAGCGAAGCTAAAGCTAACTCGGTACGGAAAGTACTCTCGGTCGGAAACTCCGTACGACTGCTCGTCGTGACCACCACACGGCTAGTAAACACAGACGGAGGGGACTCCGCCTGGACAGAGAACACTAGCTACAGAAAGCACCACCACTAGTCAAACGGTCAGGCGCGTCCACAGACGTCTTATCCTCGACCTAGGTCTTGGCCCTCGCATCTCGTCAGAGCGAGGTAGGACACAAGCAACACAGCAGTAACCGCCGTAGTCTAGCCGGACTACGGTCCCACGCCTGACCTCTCCAAACGGTTCCGGGGCCGTAAGGAGCGAGGCAGTGAGAAGAAGGACTGGCTGGCCTACGCCGGGTAGAACTCCAAACTGTCCTCGGCGTCCCAGACCAACCACGAGAGCTCTGCAAGCGACTCACATGCCACTGTCCTAACCACAGTTTTCCCCTCAGCCCCAGAGTCCGCCTAGGTGGCTGCCAACTCGAGCACACTCGTGGCCCGGAGTACTCCCTCAACAGGCTCCCGAGGACGGGGGTCCCAGGTAATGGTAACAACCTCTCGCACGGGACAAGCCCTCAAGTGCCGCGCACCGGGCGAACGACTAGTGTGAGACCGTACTAGGGAACTAGCACAGGTGCCACGGGTACAGTAAAGCGAAAAATGGAAGCGGCGGAAGCACAACCTGCCTCTGGAATGAGAAGGCGACATATGCCCTGTCGCTTTACCAGTCAGAAGGCGACACAGGGTGCGTCGCCTTACCAGACAGGTGGCGACACAGGGTGTGTCGCCTTCAAGCCAGTCGGGGGTTCCGGACATTCTTCTTCCGGGAACCTCCCCGAAACGGGGAAAACACTACACACGGGGGAGGGGAGCATGCTTATCATGCTAGAAAGCCATTAAACATACAAACCACCCTCGAATACCCCAAGAACATGGATTCTACGCTCGGAGGAAACCTCACTCACACGAGCATGGAGTTCTCACACTCCCAACCCGAACCACAAGAAAACTACGTCACGAAGGGGAAGGGGAGCATGCCTAGGGCGAGAAGAGATCGGGCGTCCCTACCTCCACGCGAAGAACGCACCCGTTGGGGCCTTCTCGTAGGTAGAAACGTCTCCTCCTCGCACCGCACGGCACGAACACGACCCCTGCACGAACGGAGCGACAACCTCCTCACCACGGCCGCCTCAACACGGGGGAGGCACCCCAAAAACACCGGAACTCCGAGAGGGCGAGAGAGGGAGAGGGGGAAAGGAAAAACGCGAGAGAGGGGAGAAGGGCTCGGGCGCCCGGGCTTTAAGCCCGCGGTCCTGAGAAGGCGACACACCCTGTGTCGCCATCCTTCAACCAGAAGGCGACAGTCGGTATGTCGTCTTCAAGAAGGCGACATACCCCCGTCGCAAAACCACTGACAACGGTCAAATCTCGGAATTCGAAAAAGTGAAGGCGACAGCCATCTTGTCGCGTTCACCCGACACCGCCAGAGCCGTACTGACACAAAGGACGTCTGTCACGTCTGTCAGACTGCGTCTGGGGCGACGCAATGGGAAGGCGACACAGACCATGTCGCCTTCCAGAAGGCGACATACCCCATGTCGCAATCCCAAACAGAACCAGACACCGACGCGGTCGGAACCACGTCGCGACAGTCGCCCTGCCGCGACCCAGAGGATGGGGCCAAGGGCCCAAGGGGGCCGGGGTGTTACATAGACTCAACTCATATTCTATCTTCTGCTATATTTGCTTCACATTGAATTCTGAATCTTGGCATATATCAATATTGATATACTCTTCCCTTTTATATATTCTTTCTTTAAACAATATCTCTAACTGATTTAATAAACCCAATTCATATCTTTTCACATTTTCCATTCTCATTGCTACACACACCGAAGATTTACCTTTACCTTTACTAAACTTTACTCAATTATATGACATCAAATCTCAAAATTTCTTTACCATTAAACTGATTATACTGCTCCTCCTTTTCTATTCCTCTTTTACTATACCTTAATCTGCTCGCTATTCTTAACTCATTTATTATAACTTTACTTCAAATTCTGGAAATATCTTATAAAAAAATTCATTTATTCATCCAAATCACCTTACTACATATCATTACACAAATTCTTATTACACACTTCTTGGATCATTTAATTATCACTATTCTATAATCTGTCACATTCTTTTTTCTTCACCTAATCATTAATACTAAACCTTATCTTTACTATCAATAGCATAACATAACACCATTTCTACAAAATATCTCTCTTAATTAGTCTACTGGCTGACTAATCTCTAGGTGCCATTTATGCTACAATCCTCTTACTCTCCACCATAACTATAAACTAAAATTATTTCTTTTTAAACATAATGATTTATTCTACTTGATTCCTTTATTCCACATTACTAATTTACTGCCAATCATAAACATTTCACTGTTACAGCTCATTCACAAATATCCATTCATAATCCACTTTGCTATTCCCCATTACTTCTCAATGGACTTAACCTTGTCTATTCTAACTTACCTAGCTTCAACTTACTTTAATTATTTAGTTTAACATCAATCTGCCTCTGACACCAATTTCCCTTCTCTGCTTCCACAATTTATACACAAATACTAGCACCACTACTCTATCTTTAACACTACAACAACCTTATACAAATCTCTCTGCGAAATCTTTATCCACTGCCTTTATTAAACAAACATCTTTCTCTCTTAAACCAGCTGGTCCCTCTACACACACTTAGATGGGTTTCTATATTAAATTTTCTATTATCATCATTATCATACCAACACTTTCTTTAAATTCTTTACTGCAATTATTCTTAATCATGAATTATACTAAGGATCATCTTGATCACTGCTCCCCACTTACCAAATCTCATCTTAAACTAGACTACTTTACTTAATCATTTCAAACTTAACACACCATTAATCATAGTATTATCCAAGCAGCTTCTTAACACTTTATTAATATAAATCTCTAAATAATAACTATCTCTGCTATAGTTTTCAGCCACAATTCACTTATTTAATAGCCTTATCATAGAACCCTATTCCTCATCGCCATACAATTCCCTCTGTTATTCCATCACATCACTATCTTATATCTTTCTCCACCAACTCTGATCTTCATTAAAAACACCTTTTGCTGAATTTCATAACTGAATTCTTTCATTTTCTATAACAAAGAACCTTTAATCAACTATACCTTAACCACAACTAGCACCCCAATAACTACCACATTGCATTACCAACTATACAATCTCTTGCTATTACCACAGCTACTAATCTAATCAACTAAACATACAATTGACATACCAAAACTCATATGAAAACCATACTAAAAAGCATAAGAAACCACATGCTTACTACCAACAGTGGACATTAAATCATGTATTGGGACATTGTAAACTTAATGTCTTCTCATATTCTAACTGGACCATTGCTCTGATACCAATTGTAACGGCCCTAGATATCTATACCCAATAACGGTCGATATCCAGATCTGTCTCCCGCGAACGGACCGAAGTCTTGCAAGGGATAGCTCGTACACGTGTCCAGGAAGAATATAAAAGACAACCACAACAGTAAGAGACACAAGAAAGTACATGTGCTCATATCTGTATATAAAAATTTACGAATGTCCATTACATTATTACATGTCCAAATTAAGAAGAGTACAACTACACGTGTCCAGGAAGAATATAAAAGACAACCACAATAGTAAGAGACACAAGAAAGTACATGTGCTTATATATGCATATAACAATTTACAAATGTCCCATTACATTATTACATGTCCAAATTAAGAAGAGTACAACTACTTGGGGCATACCCCGAGGGAGCACAAGCTCACACAACTCTACTAACACTACTGCTGGTGGTACAAGTCTGTCACGACACCTCCGCAAGCCACACCTATGGTAAATCTTCAAAAGAACTGTAAGGGAGTGAGCCTCAAAAAGTCACTGGCTCAGTAGGGGACCATCCAAAACCAACACAACACGGGAGGACCTCAACCCAACGGGTTTCACTGGCAACACCAGGAGCCAAACCATATCATACTCATAGTAAAGTATAATTAACAACCATTAAACATGATTACCCCCAATAACCATAAAACTCGAAAAAAAGAAGAGACAATAGGACCAGCATAACACAGCTAGTCCGCTCAACAATGTTAAGCCTAGGCCACAAGCCTCACAGGCACACCACCACAACAACTTGTTGCCTAAGCTGTAAGCCACACAGGCAAGCATTTCCGAAGCTACTAGTGTGACGGCCCTCGTTATTCAGACCCGTAACCAATAACATGCCTAATACGAGTCCGCCTCCCGCGACCAGGCTAATGCCTCGCAAGGGATATCAAACTACTAGTCCGTAGGAATGTAAAGGAACCAGCTCAAATATATATAAGATTTGCCAATCTCACAAATATTTATTAGAAATGTACATAGCCATAGCACAACTGTAACCAAATTACAACAACAACCTGGGGCATACCCCGAGGTGTACAACAGAAAAGTAAATTACACTGTCGGTGGTGCAGACCCTCCGCTACGGTGCGGCTCAGAACTAGAAGACGGGTGTGAGGTCTCTGCTCTCTCTCACCTGAAAGAGTAGGGGGTGAGCCTCTCGAGTCACTGGCTCAGTAGGAAACTCCTTAGAAACCGAGCAAACCAACACAAATAGTAAAGCAGGAGATTACACTAACAATTCGTAGAACTATGTAGCAAGATATAAAGCTGTAAATATCACTTACCACTTGCCGCTTAACAGAAACCAATAATAATAAATAAACAGCAAACCCAAACAAGTGTACGAGCTCTAATAGGAAAACGCCTCACTCGGGCCACCTGGACTAGTTCGCGACACCAGCTACTGACCCGGACAAGCAACAAAGGACTACCTCTCAATTTCACAGCCACGGACGGAAGGTCCAGCTGCCGCTCCACTAAACCAGTACAAAGGACTGTGGAGTCCAACTAAACCACCACAACCTGCAGGTCACACACCCCACAGGCCCATGCCTGGCACCTTTAGGGACTCTGGCCTGAGATCCCTAAAGTGAGGCACTGGAAAACAGGACTAGCTGGGGCCCAGTACGTCTACTGGTGTCCGTCTCCCCCAACTGCGAGCGCGCTACAAGCGACAACACAACAAACTCTCTCTAGACATTGTCCCACTGCCGTCTTTCCCTCAGCCAGATGTACTACTCAGCACAAGAGTGAGGGTGTCCAGGAAGACGATAAAACCTCGATGGTACTCAGTACCGGGACAAGCCCCGAGCACACACGTGCCTGATTCACACAAAACCTGGGGCTCCCAACTGAAGAGGTATTCACGATAGGCGTCAAACTAGATGCCACGTACACAGAAACCACATGCACAACGCACAAGCCACGTGAAACTTCCACGTAAACCACGTGAACACCACGCCAACCACACACACCAGATGCTCCCCGAGCGTTGAGAGTGCCAATGCACCTCTTACCATGACCACACAATACACATACGATAATCCGATAATATCACACTAGCATATCCATGCATGAAACAAGCCTCGGCTATGATCGCGACGGGGGTTAGTGTCGCCTTCAGAATGCGACAGCCCGATATGTTGCCATTAGAAAACAAGAATGCGACGTATCGTACGGTTGCGACACTGTCGGGATGCCCAAGGTTGTCGCCTTCACAGGCGCAAACCCTAATCCGGAAACCTTTATCCGGATCACCCCCAAAACCCCTATAATCTATAGTTTCCATTCCATTTACATGCTTTAATGTGTTCCTACACATGGTATCTACTGTTTAAAGAGCTAGAAACACCTCATTCACAACACACGAGCAATCCACGGATTCAAACATAGGAAATCTCCCTACCTTCGCAAAGCAAGCGAAGTACGGAGTCCACACGACGTTTCCCCCGCTCCACAAAACGTCCTCACGGCGAGAACACGCCAAACCAAGTCCCAACAAGTCGAATCGCCTAGAAATCCTCCAACATAACCCCCTGGCTGAGCAGAGCTCATGTGAGCTCTATTCTGCCGGGGTTCTATAAAAACTCTTCACAGTTAAGAATGCGACGCCACACGGTGTCGCGACCTTAACGCAACGCACCAGTCCGTCGCCTTCAATAAGCCAACGTCAGCAAGCTCTCCCTATGCGCAACACGTGGCGCACATGCAGACGAAGACTAAAAACGGTGGTTTCATGAATGCGACGCCCTGGGATGTCGCGTTCAAAACGCGACACCCTTCACTATCGCATTCACAGACAGTGAATCAGTGAGCTCTTTGGGCCCAAACTCCGGCCCACAGAGCCTCACCACCTGCGGAAAACACTTGCTACACACGTCATTGGCCACACACTGGCCTCCATACACACAGGAAGACGATCTGAACGGCCGGAACGTCACATTACTATCACCTAAAAGGAAATTTCATCCTCGAAATTTAAAACGAAAATTAAACATTGAAAACTTCTTAATTCAATCTATATAACACTATAACCTAAAAGAATTAAAACTTACTCAAACAAGTATGGATACGCTTTCATCATTTCTTCTGCTAATTCCCATGTATCATCTCCACCTTGTCTGTTTTCCCATCTTACTTTTACTAATTCAATCTCTTTATTCCTGAGCTTTTGAGTTCTATGGCCTGTAATCTGCACTGGATATTCCGACATTGTCATGTTGGGCTTTAAATCATCTCTTTGATAACTGACAATTTGGGTTGGATCTCTGATATATTTTCTCAACATTGAGACATGAAACACATCATGTGCATCAGTGAAGTCTGCTGGCAAATCTAACTTGTAAGCTGCTTCACCCATTCTTTCTTTTATCTGGAATGGTCCGACATATCTTGGGCTCAACTTGCCTTTCTTACTGAACCTTAGCACACCTTTAGAAGAAGAAACCTTTAGAAATACATAGTCACTAGCTTCAAATTGCAAAGGTCTACGTCTGATGTCTGCATAACTTTTCTGACGGCTCTGGGCTGTTTTCAATTTTTCTTGAATAAATTTTACTGTTTCTGCACATTGTTGGACTAATTCTGGACCCAAAACTTGTCTTTCCCCTACTTCATGCAAGTTTAGTGGTGATCTACACGGTCTACCATATAAAGCTTCATATGGTGCCATCTCAATACTTGCATGGTAACTGTTATTATAAGCAAACTCAACCAATCCCAAGTGGTGCTCCCAAATACCTCCCCACACCAAACAACAAGCTCTTAGCATATCCGCAACTGTCTGGATTGTCCTCTCTATCTACCCATCTGTTTGTGGATAATATGCTGAACTATACCGTAACTCTGTACCGACGACTCTTTGCAAACATCTCCAAAAACCTGAAGAAAAACGAGGATCTCGATCTGAAACAATGGTGATTGGAATGTCATGTAAAGGTACAATTCTTTCTACATATAGCTTGGCTAATCTATCCACTGACCAAGACATACTGACCGGCAACAATCTACAAACCTTAGTTAATCTGTCCACAAATACCCAAATTGCATTGTGACCTGATGATTTGGGCAAACCAACAATAAAATACATCGCTATATCATCCCACTTCCATTGTGGAATGGATAGCGGCTGCAATAATCCTCCTGGTTTCTGGTGTTCTGCTTTAATTTGCTGGCATATTGCACATCTTGCAATAAACTCTGCAATTTCTCTCTTCATATCCGGCCACCAAAAATATTTCTTCATATCTTGATACATCTTTGTGCTACCTGGGTGGATGGTATACCTTGATCTGTGAGCTTCTTCTAAAACTCTTTGTCTGATTTCTGCATCTGCTGGAACATATAGTCGACCCTTGAGTCTAACCACACTGTCGTTTCCAAAAGTCACTTCTTCCATTCTTATAATATCTGCTAAATTATTATCTGCTCTTTGCGCCTCCACTATTTGCTAATATAAAGACGGCTCCACTGCACTGGTTGCTAATATTGCTCTGCGCTGACTACTTGGCACATATAAGGAATTTTCCGCCACATCTTCATACAATTTCCATTCTCTGATCAAAAGTTGATTCATAACTGCTTTTCTACTTAGTGCATCTGCTACTACATTAGCTCTGCCTGGATGATATGCCAAACTAAAATCATAATCTTTTAAATATTTCATCCATCGGCGCCGCCTTAAATTCAAATCTTTCTGAGAGAAAATATACTTTAAACTCTTATGATCAGTAAATATTTCAAATATTTCACCATACAAATAATGCCGCCAATTCTTCAGTGCAAAAACAACCGCTGCCAGCTCTAAATCATGAGTGGGATAATTTTCTTCATGTTTCTTTAATTGCTTGGAGGCGTAGGCTACCACCTTGCTGTACTGCATCAAAATTGCACCCAATCCTCTATTGGATGCATCTGTAAACAAAACAAATCCGCCACTTCCTGACGGTATTTCTAATACTGGTGCTGAAATCAACCTTATCTTTAATTCTGCAAAACTGCATCTGCATTCTGAGGACCACACAAAAGGAACTCCTTTTCTTGTCAACCTAGTCATAGAGGCTGCTATCTTGGAAAAATCTTGAATAAATCTTCTGTAATAACCGGCAAGACCCAGAAAACTCTTGATCTCAGACACTGTCCTTGGTTCTTCCCATTTCATTACTGCCTCAACTTTAGCGGGATCCACTGCAATACCTTCACCTTATATTATATGACCCAGAAACTGAATTTCTTTCAGCCAAAATTCACTTTTACTAAACTTGGCAAATAGCTGATGATCCCTCAATATCTGCAAAGTAACTCGTAAGTGCGCTGCATGCTCCTCTTCTGATGCTGAGTAAACCAGTATATCATCAATAAATACCACTATGAACTGATCCAAATACGGATGAAATATTCGGTTCATCAGAATCATAAAAGTTGCTGGTGCATTAGTTAACCCAAATGGCATCACAACAAATTCATAATGCCCATATCTGGTGCGAAAAGCAGTCTTCTCAATGTCTTCTTCTCTAATTCGCAATTGATGATATCCTGACCTCAAATCTATCTTAGAAAATACCTTGGCTGATTGCAACTGATCAAACAGATCATCAATTCTAGGAAGAGGATACTTGTTCTTATTTGTGACTTTATTCAACTGCGTGTAGTCTATACACATTCTTAAGCTGCCATCTTTCTTTCTAACAAATAATAATGGCGCTCCCCACGGTGACTGACTAGGTCTGATAAAACCTTTTTCTATCAACTCTTCCAATTGCTTCTTCAATTCTTTCAATTCTGCTGGTGCCATTCTATAAGGTGCTTTAGAGATCGGTAAACTGCTTGGCTGTAATTCTACAGTAAAATCTACTTCTCTGTGCGGAGCTAACCTTGGAAACTCTTCTGGAAATATATCTGCAAATTCTCTGACCACTGGCACTGAATCTACAGACTTACTAGACTCAACTAGACTAGCTGACGCAAGGTAGGCTACACATCCTGCATTAATCAACTTTTTAGCTCTAAGTGCAGAAATAATAAACTTGGGAGTGTAAAAAGGCATACCTAGGAATTCAATCACTTCACCAGTGGGTCTTCAAAACCTGACTTTCTTTTTCCAACAATCAACCATGGCCCCACAGGCTTCTAACCAGTCCATACCCAGTATCACATCATAATCTTTCAATGTCAAAACATATAATCTTGTTGGCATCTGATTTCCATGAATAACTAACGGAGCCTCCTATAGAAAACTGGAAGTAAGCATATATCCTCTGAAGGAATCTCTACCACTAACTCACAAGACCTTTCTTCTAAAGGATGCACTATACTATCCAGAAAATCTTCGGAAATAAACGAATGCGAAGCACCCAGATCAATTAACACTCTAGCAGTAAAATCAAAGAAAGGTAATATACCTTCAATGAGATTGGATGCCTCCGCCTGAGCTCGGGT
Organism: Colocasia esculenta; assembly: GCA_014218235.1. Lineage (NCBI taxonomy): Eukaryota > Viridiplantae > Streptophyta > Magnoliopsida > Alismatales > Araceae > Colocasia > Colocasia esculenta. The sequence continues at coordinate 112,607,054 of CM024762.1, forward strand.
GATTGCCATCACTCGGCCCCGTCCTCCTCTCTAGTACAGTACACCTCTGCCCTATTCTGCTAACTGCTGAGGGGGCTGCTGCTTCTGAGTCCCTCTACCATAAGTTTGCTCTCGAGGATACGGACAGTTCCTTGCAAAATGTCCTGGCTGCCCACAATTATAACATCTGAATGTTGGGTATGTCGTAGGCTGCCCTACCATACTCTACTGAGATTCTTCTGGAACCGTGGCCTGTAGCCACGACCCTGATGAAAACCTCCCTGCTGAAAGCCCTGCTGCCTGCCTCTACCACGGCCTCCTTGGAAGAATTTCTTGATCTGCTTGCCCCACTTTGCTATTCCAGATGAGGAAGAAGCTCCAGAAGGTGCTTTCCCCTTACTAATTCCTCCTGACGGCTGTGGATGCCGAAAGCTGCCTGAACCTAAACCACCTGTCTGAGACTGCCCCTGCCTGGACCTAACAGTCCTCTCAAGTATTGCTGCTCACTGTGTTGCCTCTTCCACTGTTCTACACATTAGTGGAATCACCGCATCATGTAATTCTGCCCTCAGACCTCGTATAAAGTATTCCACCATCATGGTATTATCAGTTACCACATATGGGGTATACCTACTCAAGGCCATAAACCCCATCTGATATTCAAGCACCGAGAGATTCCCTTGCTAGAGTGTCCTGAACTGCTCCCTCTGCATCTGCTGGATCTGTATTGGGAAGAAAGAATCATTAAAAACTGACAAAAATTCTGACCATGGAATAGTGTCCTCTGTTCTGCCTGCAAAAACTGTCTGCATCTTTAACCGCCACCATTCTTGCGCAAATCCTCGTAGCTGATATGCTGCAAGAATCACTCTATCTTCCTGGGGACACCTCATTATCGCAAATACCCTCTCAATCTCATGCATCCAATGCTATGCTGTATCCGGGTTGGGGCCTCCTAAGTATGTAGGTGGTTGCAACCTCAAAAACCGCTCCACAAGTACTGTAGTCTCCTCTCCAATAGCTGGCCTCGCTGGAACAGCTGGGTGTATAGGTACTACAGAAGGTACCTCTACTCCGAATGGTGGTGGAATTGGGGCTACTGGCTCTGCCTCCTCTGGAAGTGGTGGTACTGCTGCCGCTGGCTGCACCAGTGACTGCTGGTCTAATCTCATCCTTATATCTGTCAGGCTTTCCCAAATTCACTATATCATTCTCTGCATAGGGTCTTCTCCTGACCCCTCTCCTCCACCTCCCCAGTCTCTCTTTCTGCATTCCTAATTCTGCACAGGCATCATTTCATCGACACAACATACGATAAATTAATACAAAACCAAGGTCGCTACCAGTAGTGGGTTACAATAGAGACATGGCTATGCAATTTCCAATTCCTTTATATCCATATGGACCTTGCTTTGATACCAACTGTGACGGCCCTCGTTATTCAGACCCGTTAACCTAATAACGTGCCTAATATGAGCCCGCCTCCCGTGACCGGGCCAAAGCCTCGCAAGGGATATCAAACTACTAGTCCGTAGGAATGTAAAGGAACCAGCTCAAATATATATAAGATTTGCCAATCTCACAAATATTTATTAGAAATGTACATATCCATAGCACAACTGTAACCAAACTACAACAACAACCTGGGGCATACCCCGAGGTGTACAATAGAAAAGTAAATTACACTGCCAGTGGTGGAGACCCTCCGCTACGGTGCGGCTCAGAACTAGACGATGGGTGTGAGGTCTCCTGCTCTCCCTCACCTAAAAGAGTAGGGGGTGAGCCTCTCGAGTCACTGTCTCAGTAGGGAAACTCCCTAGAAACCGAGCAAACCAACACAAATAGTAAAGCAAGAGATTATACTAACAATTCGTAGAACTATGTAGCAGGATATAAAGCTGTAAATATCACTTACCACTTGCCGCTTAACAGAAACCAATAATAATAAATAAACGGCAAACCCAAACAAGTGTACGAGCTCCAGTAGGAAAACGCCTCACTCGGGCCACGTGGACTGGTTCGCGACACCAGCTACTGACCCGGACAAGCAACACAGGACTACCTCTCAGTCTCGCAACCATGGACGGAAGGTCCAGCTGCCGCTCCAATAAACCAGTACAAAGGACTGTGGAGTCCAACTAAACCACCACAACATGTAGGTCACACACCCTGCAGGCCCATGTATAGCACCTTTACGGACTCTGGCCTGAGCTCCCTAAAGTGAGGCACTGGAAAATAGGACTAGCTAGGGCCCAGTACATCTACTGGTGTCCGTCTCCCCAAACTACGAGCACGCTACAAGCGACAACACAACAAACTCTCTCTAGTCGTTGTCCCACTGCCATCTTTCCCTCAACCGGACGTACTACTCAGCACAAGAGTGAGGGTGTCCAGGAAGACAACAAAACCTCGACGGTACTCAGTACCGGGACAAGCCCCGACCACACACGTGCCTGGCTTACACAAAACCTGGGGCTCCCAACTGAAGAGGTATTCACGGTAGGCGTTAAACTACACGCCACATACACAGAAACCACGTGCATAACGCACAATCCACGTGAAGCTTCCACGTAAACCATGTGAACACCACGCCAACCACACACACCACACACTCCCCGAGAGTTGAGAGTGCCAATGCACCTCTTACCATTACCACACAATACACATACGATAATCCGATAATATCACACTAGCATATCCATGCATGAAACAAGCCTCGGCTGTGATCGCGACGGGGGTTAGTTTCGCCTTCAGAACGAGACAGCCCGATATGTCACCTTTTGAAAACAAGAACGCAACGTATCGTACGGTCACAACACTATCGCGACGCCCAGGGTTGTCGCCTTCACAGGCGCAAACCTTAATCCGGAAACCTTTATCCGGATCACCCCCAAAACCCCTATAATCTATAGTTTCCATTCCATTTACATGCTTTAATGTATTCCTACACATGGTATCTACCGTTTAAAGAGCTAGAAACACCTCATTCACAACACACGAGGAATCCACGGATTCAAACATAGGAAATCTCCCTACCTTCACAAAGCTAGCGAAGTACGGAGTCCACGCGATGTTTCCCCCGCTCCACACAACGTCCTCGCGGCGAGAACACGCCAAACCAAGTCCCAACAAGTCGAATCGCCCAGAAATCCTCCAGCATAACCCCCTAGCTGAGCAGAGCACATATGAGCTCTGTTCTGCCGGGGTTCTATAAAAACACTTCACAGTTAAGAACGCGACACCACACTGTGTCGCGACCATATTGCGACGCACCAGTCTGTCGCCTTCAATAAGCCGATGTCAGCAAGCTCGCCCTATGCGCAACACGTGGCGCACATGCAGACGAAGACTAAGAATGACAGTTTCATGAACGCGATGTCCTGGGATGTCGCGTTCAAAACGTGACGCCCTTCACTGTCGCGTTCACAGATAGTGAATAAGTGAGCTCTTTGGGCCCAAACCTCCGGCTCACAAAGCCTCACCACTTGTGGAAAACACCTGCTACACACATCATTGGCCACACACTGGCCTCCATACACACAGGAAGATGATCCAAACGGCCGGAACGTCACAACTAGCTTCACTGGCAAGCCTTCAACACATGGGTAACAGGACTGATGACCAAGAGCTAATCCCTTATACCCTTAAACCATGATATATCGAATGTCACACTTAAGTAACAGGACTGGCTACCATGATGCCAATCCATCGCACACTAAATCATATTCGGAAACTTACCCAAGGAAGGGTAAAACACGACAAGTGGAAGGTCTCACCGCATGACCTCCACTTTACCACCTGAAAAGACTAGTACTCAGCATACTACGGGAAACTAGTACCCACAAAGGGTACAGATACCTACCACCCCGAGGTACCACCACCGAAACAGAAACACAACTGTGTCACCACTAGGGCACACCACAACCAGTCAAACCACAACTAGTGAGTCTCCGCTCACCAAGCATAATGACAATCGTGCCAACACCATGGCACACCTCGACGGGTAAAACCACAACCAACACACGCTACAACCAATAGCAAAGCACGAGCCGGAAAGCACGACGCCACCACACGGGACAGACTACTGGTTCATAACACTAGTATCCAACCCGGACAACATAGCACAAGAACTATCTCTCAGTCTCACAGTCAAGGACGTAAGGTCCAACTGCCGCTGCACAACACAAAAGCTAAAAAATTGTGGAGACCAACCAAACCACCACAACCTACAGGTCACACACCCTGTGGGCCCATGATTGGCACCTTTAGAGACTCTGGCCCGAGCTCTCTAAAGTGAGGCACTGGTAACAGGACTAGCTAGGGTCCAGTACGTCTACTGGTGTCCGTAACCCCCAGGTACGAGCTCACTACAAGTGACTAAACACAAACTCTCACGAGTCACTGTCCCACTGTCATCTTTCCCTTCATCCGGATGTACTACTCAAACACAAGAGTGAGGGTGTCTAGGAATACGACAAGACCTCGACGGTACCACTGCATCGGGACAAGCCCCGAGTAAACACAGGTGCCTGGCTCACACAAAACCCGGGGCACCCAACTGAAGAGGTATTCCGGAATAGGCACCGGAACACAACACTCGGCAATGCACAAACCACGATATATACTTATATATTCTTTATTACAAACAACAGTACAAAAGTTAGGAATAGCTTGACTCCAGTCACCGTGTGACCTACAAGCTACCCCACTCCAACACATATATAAACCACAATAACCAATCACAAATTGGCCTATCTTTTGTCATCACGTGACCTCCTTGCCACATACATACAATATACACCATCTATACACTAACTCTTAACCTTACTTACATTACACTAATTAAACCAACTCTATTAGTCCATGAAAGATGTTACAAGACTGAGGCTAGGTTCACACTGGAACCATCATTGCCCAGTTAACACAACACTATGTGCCATGCACATACTCACACCACGATAACACCACAGCGGTTACGTAAACCACCCACTAACAGTGTGGGCAACATGCTCACAGAGCGCTATGGGTACCAATAAACCACTTATCAAAGCCATACATGTCAAACATCGATTATCGGATATTCAAATCACCAAAACCATGCAAAATAGAGCCGTCAGCTGTGATCGCGATAGAGGCCAAGGCCGCCTTCTGATCGTGATGCCACGACATGTCGCGATAAGAAACCTTATTGCGATGGGTCAACCTGTCGCGACCTGGTCGCGACAGTAGGGTCCGTCGCCTTCTCAGGCGAAAACCCTAATCCGGGAACCATCTCCGGATTTCCCATGCAAACCACCCTAAACATGTTTTCAACCCAGTTTTCATGCTCATTTCACCTCCTAGACATGGTATCTACGTTTTTAAAGCGGTAAACAAGTTACCGTGCAATCCACGTAATCGAACATGGTGGAATCTACCAACCTCCACGAAGAATGCACAAACCGGCTATGGCACGACGTCTCCCCTGCTCCATGAGACGTCCTCGCATCGAGAGCACGTCGAACACCACGTCGGAACGCCAAATTGCTCGAAGAACCCGCGGAAACTTCTCTCTCGGTCTAGCAGAGCTTGTGAAAGCTCTATTCGGCCAACCTTCTTAAAAAATGCACAGCGGTTCGGATCGCGATGTACCTCGCTGTCGCGACCTTGTCGCGACGGACTAGGTCATCACCTTCCCATTCCTGACGTCAGCAGGCCACACAGCATGCGACACGCAGTGCACATGCATACGTCGACCCCAACAGCGGCAACCAGCGACCCCCACTACCGTCGCATTCAGAACGCAATCTACACCCCCATCGCGTTCACATCCAGTGAACCAACGGGCACTAAAGGCCTATCCTACTAGCCCACAAAGCTCCACACAACGCACGGAAACCTCGACCAAGGCCCAATGACCCCATATTGTCCATGAGCACCATACTGAAACCAATAAATGTAAATCTGAACTCCCACTAAATAATGATCCATGAAGATCCGAAAAACACACTACGTTACATTTTTAGGTGGTTCAGAAGTCACAAGGTGATTCCTACATCCACCCCACACACAGTGAGGCACACACTAGTCAATGAAATTAACTACAACACACACAAGAGCTCGACAGCTCAAAAACCATACACACTTAGAGCACGATGGCTCAGCCCACACACTTGATCAAAAACACTGAAAGAACACACACACTAAGACACACTCTCTTATAAAGATTAATCTGCACAAAACACTTGTGCAAATCAATCAACACTCAGAAAACACACACATAACCCTAGAACCTGTGCTGGTGCTCTTCTCAATTAGAGAACAACTGGACTTCGATGAAGCTTGGTGAAATTGATGTCTTTCCTCTAAGGCTGAATCTCTAGATCAGGAAGAAGATCGATGAATTGCTTCGATCTGGTAGCTTTGCTCTTCTTTCTCTGCTTCCTCTTCCGGGCGGCGCAATACTTCTCCTCTCTTTGAGATATCCCTTTTTTCTTGCTTCTTTCTGTGCTTTACTTTTTGGCCACCACTCCTCTTTTTAGCCACATACCTTTCATAAAAGACATAGGCTTGAAATGGGTTTCATGTACCCCAAGCCTTTAAGTGAGACACATGTCAGTCACATGATGTCCTGCACAGATAACATCGTAAGGCCTTCAAGATAAGAGTCAATCATATACTTTAATTTTCAACAGCAACCGATGTTATATCATGAAGCAATCGATGTCTGACAAAGCAATCGATGTTTAGATTGGTCAGGAATCGATATTTGATCAACTGTCAAAATTATAACATGAATATATGAATTCTCAACACTTCGACTGACCAAGTGTAAATCGTGTCATCCGAAGTCAAGGTGCTTCGGATGGCTGAGATACAACGTGAATATACGAAGTGCCATAGCTTCAACTGGCAAGGTTTAAACGTGAATATCTGATGTCACAGAGCTTCGGATGATAGCGACCAAAATAGAAATATACGAAGTTCATGGCTTCGACTGACCAAGTGTAAAAGTGAACATCTGAAATCACACTGTCAAAATGGTCTTCAACGGTCAAAGTGACTTCGTCATATCCAAAGTCAGCTTCATATATGACAAAGTTACACTTTGTCTAACAAAGAGCAATTGAGCACATTCGAAGTCAGTGCTGATTTTAGTCTTAATCAATCGAAGTGACTTAGTCATATCTGAAGCTTAGCTTCATATATGACGAAGTTCCACTTCGTCATATCTGAAGTTCTAAGCTTCATATATGACAAAGTTCTGCTTCGACTAATAAGGAACAAACTCTTCAGGATTTTATGTGCATCAGAACTCAGACTCCATGAAGTGCAAAATATTGAGCAAAATATAGTACAAACAGTTTGTAAATTAGAGAAGGTATTTTCTCCAGCATTCTTCGATTCAATGGAGCACCTGATCATCCATTTGCCACATGAGGCTAGAGTAGGAGGTCCAATACAATTTTGATGGATGTATTCGTTTGAGAGGCATATTCCTATCCTTTTGGATGTTGTATTCATATCCTTTTTTATAATAGCCCTGGCCCAGGTTGCTCTCACTGGTGGAGTGAGAACATTCTCCCTTTCTAGGGGAGGGTGCACTCTCCTAGTATATTCCTATGTCTTAATTTATTCACATTATGATGATCTTTTATATTTTCTACATATTCATTTGTCACCGCAGGTGCATGCACGATCTTAAGATGAAGGTCTGCAACAAAGCACAAGTTGAGGGCTCCATTATCCAGGCGTACCTCATTGAAGTGATATCGAACTTTTGTTTGATGTACTTTGAATCGGAAATATGAACTCGACGCACTCAACCTCCAGGTAATGATGATGGTGGAGATTCTAATGTGTCTGACTGACTCTCTATATTAAAGTGTCCCAGACGAGCGTTCGGATATTCTTCTACTCGCACACTCATAGACAGAGAGTTGGTAGCTGTGGAGATCTACATCTTCATGAATTGCGCAGAACTATACCCTTACACTGAGTAAGCCCTCAACACTAATGTCTTTTTGTACATCATTTGTTTGCAATAATGGGGTTTTATAACGACTCACTTCCACCTGGTATAGTTATACCAACCCACATCGGATGAGAGCAAGCCGCTACAGGGGAGAAAACCCCAACAAGTAACAAATGGGCTAAGATATACAAAAATAGAGAACACTATTGCAACGGAAAGTAAACAATTTCTTATTCCATCAACTTTATCAACCACATTCCATAGTCCATATAGTCCAAGAAAGAAAATGACATAACATAATAAACATTAACATGTAGCCAGCTCCAATTACATATCCAAGTTCAATTTACAAATCACATACTGGAAAATAGATTACAAGTCTTCAATTATTCTCTACGCTCCTTGTCGGACCTTGCTTTCTCCTCGGCTTCTAAATTTCCTGAAATGTTTAGCAAGGGTGAGTCTACACAATAGACTCAGCAAGTAACTTAAAATTCAAACTATATACCTATCACACATGCTTTCTAACCATTTAACACTATTAAATTTCAGCAATTAAAGTCCTACATGCTCATGCTATAACATAAATGAATTAACATGGAAGCATATTAAACAACTAATCTAAACACATGTAAAACAATAATCTAAACATTATTACTATTAACATGGTATCATTTACATGAGTTCAAACATACAATCACATGTTTTCAGACTTTATTTAAATCATTGCGCAGTTCTATAAACTTAATCATGGAAGCATGTACAAGATAGGTAGCACCCCTAGCATAATCTCTATCTCACTTCACATGCATATATAACACTTTACTCTACACTTAGCTTGCTGTTTTTATAAAAAGTTTATCACATTTACATGACACTTGCAATGGATCACATTAAACTACACAACATGATATTAAACGTGTAATCACAATTAATCAAATTCATAATAACACGTGCAATATTTCCTCATGATATACACACATGTACTTACTTTCACACCATCACACTTTCCTTTACACATGATTTCCCATCGTTTTCATTTCCATATTCACACATTTCTTATCACTTCACTTTGCACATAACATGTGCCACGTTCACATATATTTTTGCACATACCTTGTGCCACAATCACATGTCATTTTTCACATTATACTTATGTTCATTTATTTTACACAATGACAAGACATAGCCCAAACCACCACTTAGACGATCAAGTAGCACACACACATTCACATTCATGCACTTAATCACCATACTTAAGCACTAAGCATAGTAATCAAGTCTTGGTTCCTGCAGAAACCAGGGAAAGCCCTTCCCACCATTACCAGTGGAACTTGTCCACCTCCAGGATTTCACAAGACCCTTGCCTAGGGTATCACAATTTAACAAGCCCCTTGTCCAGGGTATCACAATTTTAACAAGACCCTTTTCTAGGGTATCACATATATATTTGAGCTTTCCCGTAGGGGCACTACTGCAGTACAACTCCAAGCATCTAGGGTGGCAGTGTCTTATGGCACAATTTAATTCTCCTTTCACATTACAAATGCATTTATTCTCTCACATCCCACAAACTTACACACACATGCGTTATGAAACATAACTTATCACCTTCAGACTCTCAATCAGTCATAAATAGTCATTTGACAGTAGCTAAATCACAATGTTAATCACATTCTAACATAATTAAGATTTGATACAAACATGGTACAAAAGATTCAGAAATTTATAACAATATGCACAATACTCAGAATCATATAAAATTTTAACTACAATTTAAATATAGCACAAAGAACATATCTGTAATTTTTCACAATTTTCAGAGCAGTAAAACCATTTTTAATGATTATCAATGATTTCATGAAATTTAACAAGATAATTCATTTAACATGAAAGGTAGTGAACTACCTATTCTAACAGTTCTAAATCATGCATGCAATGGTTCTAACTTCATTAAAATTCTCTGAAACAATAACAGTTAACATATACAACTTTTTTGTATTTAAATCTATCTTATCATGGTGTAGCAAGATTCAGAAACTAATGGTATTCTGCACAGTACTTAGAATCCCACAAAATTTTTACCCACAGTTTACATACAGTACAGGGAACACATCTAAAATTTTCCACATTTTTTAGATCTCTACACTAATTTTGATAATTGAAATGGGTTTTCATCATAATTATCAATAAAATCACTTCAATAGGTTTCATCCTATTATAGCTATACCTAGCAGTGGTAACATCTGAATACAGTCATTATATAGTCACAGGAAAATTTTGGAGCCCTAATTCAACATGGATCTAATTAAACAGAATTTACTAATGCCAAATCAAGCTCAATACCTTATTTCAGAATTTCAAATAAATAGAACAATTTTTGAAAATTCAACCTAACCACATCGTATGACCTACCGAATGTACTTGGCCATATACAAAATTTACAACATGTATTAATGTCCAGAAATCCGAAAAAGATGCCATAAAGATCTGACATGCTTTCTGTCAAAGCTGATGAACTTGGCGGCACAATGGCTGCCGCCAACATAAGTTAACGACACCATAGGTAGCCGCCAACTTCGGATCTTAACGGCATCAGATGCTGCCGTTATGTTCCTGTCTGTTCAAAACATAGACTGGAAACATGAAATCATGGTGGAAGGGGGGGGGGGTTCCAGGAGACGAGGAAAATCTTGAAAAATGATAAAAACCTAGAGGATAGGTCTATGGCTTGAACCCTTAAGCTACTTGCCTACAGATAAATCAAATAATGACCGATTTGGTCGGAGAAGCACTCCTCGGCCAGTGCCAAGAAGGTCCTCAAATCTCCCCTCGATCCGGCTCTGTGTTGATGGATGAAGCATGCCGGAGTCGGGGAAGCCTTCCTCGATCATCAGGGAGTCTCCAGGTCGATGAAGATTGCCAAGAACCGCACCAGGTCGATGGATCAAAGGTCTCAAAGTCTCTGGTTCGCACAGGTTTTCTAGGGTTTTTGGACAACTATCAAAAAGGACTAATCTGGCCAGATGATGGGTGCTTTATAGAACCTAAGGGTCGGGGTACGCATTAGGGGTAGCTTATCCTTGCGTTGGGAAGGTTTCCTAAACAAGAACTCGGCAAAACCGCTACCATTTTCAGAGTTGAAAAGGCACACAACTGGAGAAGTAGGCGTCCACATCTGGTGCCGCCAACAGGGTGATTGGCGTCCATCGATCTGGATGCCAACTTCCCAGGGCATGCAGTCAGCGGCAGGCATGTTGCCGCCAACCTGCATTTTGGCCAGAAAACAAATGTACATACACACAGATGTACCAATACATCATAAACAGTTTAATGGGTACGAAAATAAGTAGATATTACATGCTCAAGGTTAAACATACATATATATATTCATGCACACAACATAATTACATTCCATATGCATAGATTTAATTAAAAATACCATGTACTTCAATAATTGACAATGCACGTACATTTAAATATATATTACATGTACATAAATACCTTGTGTGTACTTACAAGATATATAACAATAATTACATACCATATACACTATATTATTTAAATACACATTGCACATAATAATAAATATAATATACACTCACAAGAATAACATATATTATACTCATGCACGTAAGTGAGTAAGTATTTTTAACATGCACCAATTAAACAAAATTAAATGCACAAAATTCGGGGGCCTTACACCCTCTCCCCCTTAAAAAGATCTTTGTCCTCGAAGATCGGATCATGTACCTGGTGAAATCATCGGTGTCGCCTCCAGTCAACGCATATTCTCAGACCGGTGCTTGAGTTCTTGTTGGCTTCCTTGCTGCTGGAACATCTTGGGAGACGAACTTCTTCCTCTAATTTGGACACTCTCTAATCTGATGATCCTTGCTACCACACTTGAGACATCTTCCCGACCTTGTCCAACACACATCTCCGCCATGACGCTTGCCACAGTGCACACACACGGGCTTCTCGCTGCCTGCAGGAGCTACTGACTGCAATGCTGACTCTACTGGTACTATGGCTAATTGTTGACCTTCCATGAGCTTCTTCATCTTCCTCTTATGCCGCTGAAATGGTTCTGGCAACCTCTTCAACCGAGCCTTCTTCTCCTCCAGATACAACTCCATCTCACTCTCTTACCTGCACATCGCGCTAACAGCCGCTTCCATGGTCCTATGGTCAAATGCCACCAGTCTGGCTCTCAATGATGGTCCAAGCCCCATCACAAACTTCTTTGCCTTGCGCATCTCATCGGCAAGTAAGTGTGGTGCATACCTCGATAACTCCGCGAATCTAGCCTCATACTCCATAACTGACATCGAGCCCTGAGTCAACGTCAAGAATTCCTGCTCCATTTTATCTTGAATGTGCTCGGGGACATACTTGGCCACAAACAACTAAACGAACTCCTTCCAGGTCACCTCTAGCTCCACTCCCTCAAACTACGTGCGAAGAACGGAAGACCACCACACATTTGCTCGTTCCTGAAGCATGTATGACGCCAAGCTGACCTTATCATCCTCTACACATCTGATGACTCTAAATATCTTCTCGATCTCCCTAAGCCAACTCTCTGCAACCAATGGTTCACTCTCACCCTTAAAAGGAGGTGGAGCCATCCGTTTGAACCTCTCCATGATCAATACACCTCCTACACCACAGTCCTGTTGAGCTGGTGCTGGAACCTGAGCCTGAAGCTGAGTCTGAAGAGCTGCTTGCATCTGCGCTTTAGTCTGCATCACTTGCACAAGTCCTTGCATGAATGTGCCGTAGTCGACCAACGGTGGCGGGGGTGGCGCAGGTGGTCCCTGAGGTGCTGGTACTTCCTGCTGTTCATTTGCTATCCTCCTTGGTTGCTCATCCTGGATAGGTATACTCGAACGTCGGGTCCTTCCAGCCATTGCTACAAAATAAACACTAAGTTAAACTCCATTTATCACTACACCTAGCATATTATCATACATTCATCTTATCACTTTTCTAATCCTATCCTAATTATTCCTTTGATCTGGCTATCCACTACAAAGACTTAGAGATGTGATTTAGTTGATCGATATTCATGTATAATCTCAACCCTGTATCTCTGATACCATCTCTGTAACGACCCACTTCTACCCAGTACGGTTATACCAACCCACATCGGATGAGAGCAAGCTGCTACACAAGAGAAAACCCCAACAAGTTACAAATGGGCTGAGATATACATAAATAGCGAACACTATTGCAACAGAAAGTAAACAATTTCTTATTACATCAACTTTATCAACCACATTCCACAGTCCATATAGTCCAAGAAAGAAAATGGCATAACATAATAAACATTAACATGTAGCCGGTTCCAATTAGATATCTAAGATCAATTTACAAATTACATACTGGAAAATAGATTGCAAGTCTTCAATTATTCTCTACGCTCCACGTCGGACCTTGCTTTCTCCTCAGCTTCTAAATTTCCTGAAATGTTTAGCAAGGGTGTGTCTACACAATAGACTCAACAAGTAACTTAAAATTCAAACTATATACCTATCACACATGCTTTCTAACAATTTAACATTATTAAATTTCAGCAATTAAAGTCCTACATGTGCATGCTATAACATAAATGAATTAACATGGAAGCGTATTAAACAACTAATCTAAACACATGTAAAACAATAATATAAACATTATTACTATTAACATGGTATCATTTACATGAGTTCAAACATACATTTACATGAGTTCAAACATCATTACTATTCTGCACAGTGCCTAGAATCCTACCAAATTTTTACCCACGGTTTACATACAGTACAGAGAACACATCTGAAATTTTCCACATTTTTCAGATCTCTACACTAATTTTGATAATTGAAATGGGTTTTCATCATAATTATCATTAAAATCACTTCAACAGGTTTCATACTATTACAGCTATACCTAGAAGTGGTAACAGCTGAATACAGTCATTATATAGTCACAGGAAAATTCTGGAGCCCTAATTCAACATGGATCTAATTAAACAGAATTTACCAATGCCAAATCATGCTCAATACCTTATTTCAGAATTTCAAATAAATAGGACAATTTACGAAAATTCAACCTAACCACATGGTATGACCTACCAAATGTACTTGGCCATACACAAAATTTACAACATGTATTGATGTCCAGAAATATAGAAAATATGCCGCAAAGATGAGACATGCTTTCTGTAAAAATTGATGAGCTTGGCGGCACAATGGCTGCCACCAACATAAGTTAACGACACCATAGGTAGCCGCCAACATCGGATCTTAACGGCATCAGATGCTACCGTTAAGTTCCTGTCTTTGCAAAACACAGACTGGACGCATGAAATCATGGTGGAAGGGAGGGTTCCAGGAAACGAGGAAAATCTGGAAAAATGATAAAAACCTAGAGGATAGGTCTATGGCTTGAACCCTTAAGATACTTGCCTACAGATAAATCAAATAAGGAATGATTTGGTCGGAGAAGCCCTCCTCGGCCAGTGCCTAGAAGGTCCTCAATTCTCCCATTGATCTGGCTTTGTGTTGATGGATAAAGCACGCCGGAGTCGGAGAAGCCTTCCTCGATGATCAGGGTGTCTCCTGGTCGATGAAGATTGCCAAGAACCTCACCAGGTCAACGGATATAAGGTCTCAAAGTCTCTGGTTCCCACAGGTTTTCTAGGGTTTTTGGACAACCGTCAAAAAGGTCTAATCCGGCCGGAGGATGGGTGCTTTATAGAACCTAAGGGTTGGGTACGCATTAGGGGTAGGTTATCCTTACATTGGGAACGTTTCCTAAACAAGAACCCAGCAAAACCACTATCGTTTTCAGATCTGAAAATGCACATAACTGGAGAAGTAGGCGTCCACATCTGGTGCCACCAACAGGGTGATTGGCGTCCATCGATCTGGACGCCAACTTCCCAGGACATGCAGTCAGCGGCAGACATGTTGCCGCCAACCTGCATTTCGGCCAGAAAACAAATGTACATCCACACAGATGTACCAATACATCATAAACAGTTTAATGCGTACGAAACTAAGTAAATATTATATGCACAAGGTTAAACATACATATATATATTCATGCACACAACATAATTACATTCCATATGCATAGATTTAATTAAAAATACCATGTACTTCAACAATTGATAATGCACGCACATTTAAATATATATTACATGTACATAAATACCTTGTGTGTACATACAAGATAGATAACAATAATTACATACCATATACACTATATTATTTAAATACACATTGCACATAATAATAAATATAATACACACTCACAAGAATAACATATATTATACTCATGCACATAAGTGAGTAAGTATTTTTTACATGGACGAATTAAACAATATTAAATGCACAAAATTCAGGGGCCTTACACCCCCTCCCCCTTAAAAAGATCTTTGTCCTCGAAGATCGGATCATGTACCTGGTGAAATTATCGGTGTCGCCTCCAGTCAACGAATACTCTCAGACCGGTGCTTGACTTATTGCTCCTGGCTTCCTTGCTGCTGGAACATCTCGGGGGACAAACTTCTTCCTCTGATTTGGACACTCTCTAATCTGATGATCCTTGCTACCACACTTGAGACATCTTCCCGGCCTTTTCCAACACACATCTCCGCTATGACCCTTGCCATAGTGCACACACACGAGCTTCCCGCTGCCTGCAGGAGCTACTGACTGCGATGTTGACTCTACTGGTATTGTGGCTGATTGCTGACCTTCCATGAGCTTCTTCATCTTCCTCTTCTACCGCTGAAATGGTTCTGGAAACCTCTTCAACCGAGCCTTCTTCTCCTCCAAACACAACTCCATCTCACTCTCTTGCCTGCACACCGCGCTAAGAGCCGCTTCCATAGTCCTATGGTCAAATGCCACCAGTCTGGCTCTCAATGATGGTCCATGCCCCATCACAAACTTCTTTGCCTTGCACCTCTCATCAGTAACTATGTGTGGTGCATACCTCGATAACTCCGCGAATCTAGCCTCATACTCCATAACTGACAATGAGCCCTGAGTCAACCTCAAGAATTCCTGCTCCATTTTATCCTGAATGTGCTCGGGGACATACTTGGCCACAAACAACCTCACGAACTCTTGCCAAGTCACCTCTAGCTCCACTCCCTCAAACTACGTGCGAAGAATGGAAGACCACCACACATTTGCTCGCTCCTGAAGCATGTATGATGCTAAGCTGACCTTGTCATCCTCTACACATCTGATGGCTCTAAATATCTTCTCGATCTCCTAAGCCAACTCTCTGCAACCAATGGTTCACTCTCCCCCTTAAAAAGATGCGAAGCCATCCGTTTGAACCTCTCCATGATCAATACACCTCCTACACCATGGTCCAGCTGAGCTGGTGTTGGAACCTGAGCCTGATGCTGAGTCTGAAGAGCTTCTTGCATCTGCGCTTGAGTCTGCATCACTTGCATAAGTCCTTGCATGAATGTGCCGTACTTGACAAACGTTGGCGGGGGTGGCGCAGGTGGTCCCTGAGGTGCTGGTACTTCCTGCTGTTCATTTGCTATCCTCCTTGGTTCCTCATCCTGGATAGGTATACTCGAACGTCGGGTCCTTCCAGCCATTGCTACAAAATAAACACTAAGTTAAACTCCATTTATCACTACACCTAGCATATTATCATGAATTCATCTTATCACTTTTCTAATCCTATCCTAATTATTCCTTGGATCTGGCTATCCACTACAAAGACTTAGAGATGTAATTTAGTTGATGGCTATTCATGTATAATCTCAACCCTGTATCTCAGATACCATCTCTGTAATGACCCACTTCCACCCGGTATAATAATACTAACCGACATCGGATGAGAGCAAGCCGCTACAGGGGAGAAAACCCCAACAAGTAACAAATGGGCTGAGATATACATAAATAGAAAACACTATTGCAACGTAAAGTAAATAATTTCTTATTCCATCAACTTTATCAACCACATTCCACAGTCCATATAGTCCAAGAAAGAAAATGACATAACATAATAAAAATTAGCATGTATCCAGTTCCAATTACATATCCAAGTTCAATTTACAAATTACATACTGGAAAATAGATTACAAGTCTTCAATTTTTCTGTACGCTCCTCATCGAACCTTGCTTTCTCCTCGGCTTCTAAATTTCCTAAAATGTTTAGCAAGGGCGTGTCTACACAAGAGACTCAGCAAGTAACTTAAAATTCAAACTATATACCTATCACACATGCTTTCTAACCATTTAACATTATTAAATTTCAACAATTAAAGTCCTACATGCTCATGCTATAACATAAATGAATTAACATGGAAGCGTATTAAACAACTAATCTAAGCACATGTAAATAATAATCTAAACACTATTACTATTAACATGGTATCATTTACATGAGTTCAAACATACAATCACATGTTTTCAGACTTTATTTAAATCATTGCACAGTTCTATAAACTTAATCATGGAAGCATGTACAAGATAGGTAGCCCCTAGCATCATCTCTATCTCACTTGACATGCTTATATAACACTTTACTCTACACTTAGCTTCCTATTTTTATAGAAAGTTTATCACATTTACATGACACTTGCAATGGATCACATTAAACTACACAACATGATATTAAACGTGTAATCACAATTAATCTAATTCATAATAACACACGCATTATTTCCTCATGACATACACACATGTACTTACTTTCACACCATCACACTTTCCTTTACACATGATTTCCCATCGTTTTCATTTCTATATTCACACATTTCTTAACACTTCACTTTGCACATAACATGTGCCATGTTCACATATATTTTTGCACATACCTTGTGCCACAATCACATGTCATTTTTCACATTATACTTATGTTCATTTATTTTACACAATGCCAAGACATAGCCCAAACCACCACTTAGATGATCATGTAGCACATACACATTCACATTCATGTACTTAATCACCGTACTTAAGCACTAAGCATAGTAATCAAGTATTGGTTCCTGCAGAAACTTGGGAAAGCCTTCCCACCATTACCAGTGGAACTTGTCAACCTCCAGGATTTCACAAGCCCCTTGCCTAGGGTATCACAATTTAACAAACCCCTTATCTAGGGTATCACAATTTTAACAAGACCCTTTCTATGGTATCAGATATATGTTTGAGCTTTCCAGTAGGGGCACTACTACAGTATAGCTCCAAGCATCTAGGGTGGCAGTGTCTTATGGCACAATTTAATTATCTTATCA
Organism: Colocasia esculenta; assembly: GCA_014218235.1. Taxonomy (NCBI): domain Eukaryota; kingdom Viridiplantae; phylum Streptophyta; class Magnoliopsida; order Alismatales; family Araceae; genus Colocasia; species Colocasia esculenta. The sequence continues at coordinate 112,625,245 of CM024762.1, forward strand.
CATTACACATTTTACCCACACATGCATTTATTCTCTCACTTCCCAAGCACTTACACACACATGCGTTATGAAACATAACTTATCACCTTCAGACTCCCAATCAGTCATAAATAGTCATTTGACAGTAGCTAAATCACAATGTTAATCACATTATAACATAATTGAGATTTGATACAAACATGGTACAAAAGCTTTAGAAATTTATAACAATTTGCATAGTACTCAGAATCATATAAAATTTTAACTACTGTTTAGCTATAGCACAAAGAACATATCTGTAATTTTTCACAATTTTTGGAGTAGTAAAACCATTTTTAATGATTATCACAGATTTCATGAAATTTAACAAGATAATTCATTTAACATGAAAGGTAGTGAACTACCTATTCTAATAGTTCTAAATCATGCATGCAATGGTTCTAACTTCATTAAAATTCTCTGAAACAATAACAGTTAACATATACAACTTTTCTGTATTTAAATCTATCTTATCATGGTGTAGCAAGATTCAGTTACTAATGGTATTCTGCACAGTGCCTAGAATCCTAACAAATTTTTACCCACGGTTTACATACATATAGGGAACACATCTGAAATTTTCCACATTTTTCAGATCTCTACACTAATTTTGATAATTGAAATGGGTTTTCATCATAATTATCATTAAAATCACTTCAACAGGTTTCATACTATTACAGCTATACCTAGTAGTGGTAATATCTGAATACAGTCATTATATCGTCACAGGAAAATTCCAGAGCCCTAATTCAACATGGATCTAATTAAACAGAATTTACCAATGCCAAATCATGCTCAATACCTTATTTCAGAATTTCAAATAAATAGGACAATTTTTGAAAATTCAACCTAAGCACATGGTATGACCTACCGAATGTACTTTGCCATATACAAAATTTACAACATGTATTGATGTCCAAAAATCCAAAAAATATGCCACAAAGATCAGACATGCTTTCTGTCAAAACTGATGAACTTGGCGCCACAATGGCTGCCGCCAACATAAGTTAACGGCACCATAGGTAGCTGCCAACTTCAGATGTTAATGGCATCAGATGCTACCCTTAAGTTCCTGTCTGTGCAAAACACAGACTGGACGCATGAAATCATGGTGGAAGGGGGGGTTCCAGGACACGAGGAAAATCTGAAAAAAATGATAAAAACCTAGAGGATAGGTCTATGGCTTGAATCCTTAAGCTACTTGCCTGCAGATAAATCAAATAAGGAACGATTTGGCCAGAGAAGCCCTCCTCGGCCAGTGCCAAGAAGGTCCTCAAATCTCCCCTCGATCCGGCTCTGTGTTAATGGATGAAGCACGCCGGAGTCGGGGAAGCCTTCCTCGATGATCAGGGAGTCTCCCAGTCTATGAAGATTGCCAAGTACCACCCTAGGTCGACGGATCTAAGGTCTCAAAGTCTCTGGTTCGCACAGGTTTTCTAGGGTTTTTGGACAACAGTCAAAAAGGTCGAATCTGGCTGGAGGATGGGTGCTTTATAGAACCTAAGGGTCGGGTACGCATTAGGGGTAGGTTATCCTTCCGTTGGGAAGGTTTCCTAAACAAGAACCCGGCAAAACTGCTACCGTTTTCAGATCTGAAAATGCACACAACTGGAGAAGTAGGCATCCACATCTGGAGCCGCCAACAGGGTGATTGGCGTCCATCGATCTGGACACCAACTTCCCAGGGCATGCAGTCAGCGGCAGGCATGTTGTCGCCAACCTACATTTCAGGCAGAAAACAAAAGTACATCCACACAGATGTACCAATACATCATAAACAGTTTAATGGGTATGAAAATAAGTAGATATTACATAGACAAGATTAAACATACATCTATATATTCATGCACACAACATAATTACATTCCATATGAATAGATTTAATTAAAAATACCATGTACTTCAACAATTGATAATGCACACACATTTAAATATATATTACATGTACATAAATACCTTGTCTGTACTTACAAGATATATAACAATAATTACATACCATATACACTATATTATTTAAATACACATTGCACATAATAATAAATATAATATACACTCACAAGAATAACATATATTATACTCATGCACATAAGTGAGTAAATATTTTTAACATGCACCAATTAAACAATATTAAATGCACAAAATCCGGCGGCCTTACAGTTTGGAGGTTGTGTTGCATTTTCATTGCAGAGAGTTTGAGTTAGACATACTGCAATGGAATCCACGTCTAATTGACGTGCAAGTTTTTAGAGAGAGAAGCTCTGCATTTCTCTATTAGGGTTTGCCTTCTGCCACCGCCCCATCTGGGGGCTAGCGGCTGCTTGTCCAGCCCCTCCATGGCGGCACCTGTTACACTCGATACTGCTCTTGGCTTGCAGTCCTTCGCTCCAGGTGGAGGAGAACCTTCTGCATCTACTAAAAGTTGCAAGACTTTTGCTCAGATGATCTCTGCTACAAAACCTCAACCGACAATCAACATAGGAGTTAAACTTGCTGCTTTTACTAACCAAGGTCAGCTGGCTACTTTTTCTCTAGGGAGGAGTTATTGTTGTCTAATAAACCTTTGCAGCTAGCTATTATCGCTAGATGTTCTTATGGTCAATGTTCAATTCCGGAGATAAAGTCTTGTCTAACCCAAAGGTTGGGTCTGAAAAGAGATTTTATTGTTAGCACTTTGCACCAACGTCACCTTCTATTCAGATTTGAAGATCATGAAGATTTTTTGAAGGTCATCTTAAGAAGAAGTTTATTTATCAAAGGTCTCCTCTTTCGGTTCTTCAGATAGGAACCAAGTTTTGATTTTGAAGCAAATCCTACCCTCATCCCAGTGTGGGTTGGCTTTCCTTTGCTACCAGTTAATTTTTATTATGATGATTTCCTTAAATCCATTGCTGGAAACATTGGCCAAGTCCTGCGCATTCTTGATTCTTCTAGTGCTCTAACCCAGATGCAAGAAGCTCTTGTTTGTGTGGAACTTGATATTAAAAGTCCTAGACCCACTAGGATTTGGATTGGCTATGATAAGGAAGGATTCTTGCAACCTGTGAATTACCATCGCATCCCTTCCCTCTACTCGTTCTGTCGAAAGCTAGGGCATGTGGAAGATGAAAGCACCAAAAAACAAAAGAAGAACCTCCCTGTGCAACCTACAGAAACTCTTTCCAAGGTTGTTGAACCTTTGCCTGCCAAGTACATTTAGCGCTAGAAAACCTAGGCTCCTCCAACGGCATTGATGCCCACGATGAATATGACGTTCCGGCCATTCGGATCATCTTCCTGTGTGTATGGAGGCCAGTGTGTGGCCAATGATGTGTGTAGCAGGTGCTTTCCACAGGTGGTGAGGTTCTGTGGGCCGGAGGTTTGGGCCCAAAGAGCTCACTGATAAACTATCTGTGAACGCGACAGTGAAGGGCGTTGCATTTTGAACGCGACATCCTAGGGCGTCGCGTTCATGAAACCACTGTTTTTAGTCTTCATCTGCATGCGCGCCACGTGTTGCACATAGGGCGAGCATGCTGACGTCGACTTATTGAAGGCGGCGGACTGGTGCATCGCGTTAAGGTCGCGACACAGTGTGACGTCGCATTCTTAACTGTGAAGAGTTTTTATAGAACCACGACAGAACGGAGCTCACATGGGCTCTGCTCGGCTAGGGGGTATGCTGAAGGATTTCTGGGCGACTCGACTTGTTGTAGCTTGGTTTGACGTGTTCTCGCCGTGAGGACGTTGTGTGGAGCGGGGGAAACGTCGTGTGGACTCCGTACTTCACCTGCTTCGTGAAGGTAGGGAGATTTCCTGTGTTTGAATCCGTGGATTGCTCGTGTGTTGTGAATGATGTGTTTCTAGCTCTTTAAACACGAGATAGCATGTGTAGGAACACATTAAAGCATGTAAATGGAATGGAAACTATAGATTATAGGGGTTTTGGGGATGATCCGGATGATGGATTCCGGATTAGGGTTTGCGCCTGTGAAGGCGAAAAACCTGGGCATCGTGACAATGTCGCGATAGAACGATACATCGCGTTCTTCTTTTTAAAGGCGACTTATCGAGCTGTCGCATTCTGAAGGTGACACTAAACCCCGTCGCGATCACAGCCGAGGCTTGTTTTATGCATAGGTATGCTAGTGTGATATTATCGAATTATCGTTTATGTACTGTGTGGTAATGGTAAGAGGTGCATTGGCACTCTCAGCACTCAGGGAGCGTGTGGTGTGTATGGTTGGTGTGGTGTTCACGTGGTTTGTGTGGAGGTTTCACGTGGCTTGTGCATTGTGCACGTGGTTTTTATGTACGTGGTGTGTAGTTTGACGACTACCGTGGATACCTCTTCATTTGGGAGCCCCAAGTTTTATGTGTGCTAGGCACATGTGTGCTCGTGGCTTGTCCTGGTACTGAGTACCGTCGAGGTTTTGTCGACTTCCTGGACACCCTCACTCCTGTGCAGAGTAGTACATTCGGCTGAGGGAGAGACGGTAGTGGGACAGCGACTAGAGAGAGTTTGTTGTGTTGTCTGTTGTAGTGCGCTCGTAGTTGGGGGAGACAGACACCAGTAGATGTACTAGGCCCCAGCTAGTCCTATTTTCCAGTGCCTCACTTTAGAGAGCTCAGGCTAGAGTCCCTAAAGGTGCTAGGCATGGGCCTGCGGGGTGTGTGACCTGCAGGTTGTGGTGGTTTAGTTGGAGTCCACAGTTCTTTGTATTGGTTTAGTGGAGCGGCAGCTGGAACTTCTGTCCGTGGCTGCGAGACTGAGAGGTAGTCCTGTGTTGTTTGTCCGGGTTAGTAGCTGGTGTAGCGAGCTAGTCCATGTGGCCCGAGTGAGGCATTTTCCTACTGTAGCTCGTACACTTGTTTGGGTTTTCCGTTTATTTATTATTTATTAGTTTCTGTTCAGTGGCATGTGGTAAGTGATATTTACTGTTTTATATCTTGCTATGTAATTCTATGAATTGTTAGTGTAAGCTCCTGCTTTACTATTTATGTTGGTTTGCTCGATTTCTAGGGAGTTTCCCTACTGAGCCAGTGACTCAAGAGGCTCACCCCCCTACTCTTTCAGGTGAGGGAGAGCAGGAGACTTCACACCCGTCGTCTAGTTCTGAGCCACACCGTAGCGGAGGGTCTGCACCACCGGCAGTGTAATTTACTTTTATGTTGTACACCTCGGGGTATGCCCAGGTTGTTGTTGTAGTTTGGTTACAGTTGTGCTATGGCTATGTACATTTCTAATAAACATTTGTGAGATTGGCAAATATTATATATATTTGAGCTGGTTCCTTTACATTCCTACGGACTAGTAGTTTGATATCCCTTGCGAGGCTTCGGTCCGGTCGCAGGAGGCGAACTTGTGTTAGGCACATTATTGGGTTAACGGGTCTGAACAACGAGGGCCGTCACAGTTGGTATCAGAGCGAAGTCCGTATGGATATAAAGGAATTGGATATTGCATAGCCATGTCTCTATTGTAACCCACTGCTGGTAGCGACCTTGGTTTTGTATTAATTTATCGTATGTTGTGTCGATGAAATGATGCTTGTGCAGAATTAGGAATGGCAGAAAGGAGAGACTGGGGAGGTGGAGGAGAGGGGTCAGGAGAGGACCCTACGCAGAGAATGATAGAGAGAATTTGGGAAAGGCTGACAGATATAAGGATGATATTAGACCAGCAGCCACCGGTGCAGCCAGCGGCAGCAGTACCACCACTTCCAGAGGAGGCAGTGCCAGTAGCCCCAGTTCCACCACCATCTGGAGTATAGGTACCTTCTGTAGTACCTATACACCCGGCAGTTCCAACAAGGTCAGCTATTGGAGAGGAGACTACAGTACTTGTGGAGCGGTTTTTAAGGTTGCAGCCCCCTACATACTCAGGAGGCCCCAACCCGGATACAGCAGAGCATTGGATACATGAGATTGAGAGGGTATTTGCGATAATGAGATGTCCCCAGGATGATAAAGTGATTCTTACAGCATACCAGCTACGAGGATTTGCGCAAGAATGGTGGCGGTTAAAGATGCAGACAGTTTTTGCAGGCAGAACGGAGGACACTATCCCATGGTAAGAATTTTTGTCAGTTTTTAATGATTCTTTCTTCCCAATACAGATCCAGCAGATGAAGAGGGAGCAGTTTAGGACACTCCAGCAAGGGAATCTCTCGGTGTTCGAATATCAGATGAGGTTTATGGCCTTGAGTAGGTACGCCCCATATGTGGTAACTGACAATACCATAATGGTGGAGTACTTCATCCGAGGTCTGAGGGCAAAATTACAGGATGCGGTGATTCCACTAATGTGTAGAACATTAGAAGAGGCAGCACAGTGAGCAGCAATACTTGAGAGGACTGTTAGGGCCAGGCAGGGGTAGTCTTAGACAGGTTGTTTAGGCTCAGGCAGCTATCGGCATCCATAGCCGTCAGGAGGAATCAGTAAGGGGAAAGCACCTTCCAGAGCTTCTTCATCATCTGGAATAGCAAAGTGGGGCAAGCAGATCAAGAAATTCTTCTAAGGAGGCCGTGGTAGAGGCAGGCAGCAGGGTTTTCAGCAGAGAGGTTTTCAGCAGGGTGGCTACAGGCCACTGGTTCCAGAAGAATCTCAGCAAAGTACGGCAGGGCAGTCTACAACATACCTAACTTTTAGATGTTATAATTGTGGACAGCCAGGACATCTAGCAAGGAACTGTCTGTATCCTCGAGAGCAGACTTATGGTAGAGGGACCCAGCAGCAGCAACCTTTTCAGCGGTCAGCAGAGCAGGGTAGAGGTGTACCGTACTAGAGAGGAGGACGGGGCCGAGTGATGGCAATCACCCGAGCACAGGTAGAGGCATCCAATCTCATTGAAGGTATATTACCTTTCTTTGATTTTACTACTAGAGTGTTAATTGATCCGGGTGCTTCGCATTCGTTTATTTTCGAAGATTTTCTGGATAGTATAGTACATCCTTTAGAAGAAAGGTCTTGTGAGTTAGTGGTAGAGATTCCTTCAGGAGGATATATGCTTACTTCCAATTTCTAGAAGAGGTCCCGTTAGTTATTCACGAAAATCAGATTCCAGCAAGATTATATGTTTTGACATTGAAAGATTATGATGTGATACTGGGTATGGACTAGTTAGAAGCCTATGGGGCCATGGTTGATTGTAGTAAAAAGATAGTCAGATTTTGCAGATCCAGTGGTGAAGTGTTTGAATTCCAAGGTATGCCTTTTTACACTCCCAAGTTTATTATTTCTGCACTTAGAGCTAAAAAGTTGATTAATGCGGGATGTGTAGCCTACCTTGCATCAGCTAGTCTAGTTGAGTCTAGTAAGTCTGTAGATTCAGTGCCATGGTCAGAGAATTTGCAGAAGTATTTCCAGAAGAGTTGCCAGGGCTAGCTCCGCGCAGAGAAGTAGACTTTACTATAGAATTGCAACCAAGCAGTTTACTGATCTCTAAAGAACCTTATAGAATGGCACCAGCAGAGTTGAAAGAATTGAAGAAGCAATTGCAAGAGCTAATAGAAAAAGGTTTTATCAGGCCTAGTCAGTCACCGTAGGGAGCGCCAGTATTATTTGTTAGAAAGAAAGATGGCAGCTTAAGGATGTGTATAGACTACATGTAGTTGAATAAAGTTACAATTAAGAACAAGTATCCTCTTCCTAGAATTGATGATTTGTTTGATCAGTTCCAATCAGCCAAGGTATTTTCTAAGATAGATTTGAGGTCAGGATATCATCAACTGCGAATTAGAGAAGAAGACATTGAGAAGACCGCTTTTCGCACGACGTATGGGCATTTTGAGTTTGTTGTGATGCCATTTGGGTTATCTAATGCACCAGCAACTTTTATGAATCTGATGAACCGAATATTTCATCCGTATTTGGATCAGTTCATAGTGTTATTTATTGATGATATACTGGTTTACTCAGCATCAGAAGAGGAGCATGCAGCGCACTTGCGGGTTACTTTGTAGATATTGAGGGATCATCAGCTATTTGCCAAGTTCAGTAAATGTGAATTTTGGCTAAAAGAAATTTAGTTTCTAGGTCATGTAATATCAGGTGAAGGTATTATAGTGGATCCCGCTAAAGTTGAGGCAGTAATGAAATGGGAAGAACCGAGGACAGTGTCTGACATCAGGAGTTTTCTAGGTCTTGCAGGTTATTATAGAAGATTTATTCAAGATTTCTCCAAAATAGCAGCCCCTATGACTAGGTTGACAAGAAAAGGAGTTCCTTTTGTGTGGTCCTCAGAATGCAGGCGCAGTTTTGCAGAATTAAAGAAAAGGTTGACTTCAGCACCAGTGTTAGAAATACCGTCAGGAAGTGGTGGATTTGTTTTGTTTACAGATGCATCCAAGAGAGGATTGGGTGCAGTTTTGATGCAACACAGCAAGGTGGTAGCCTACGCCTCCAGGCAATTAAAGAAACATGAAGAGAACTATCCCACCCATGATTTAGAGCTGGCAGCGATTGTTTTTGCATTGAAGATTTGGCGGCATTATTTGTATGGTGAAATATTTGAAATATTTACGGATCATAAGAGTTTAAAGTATATTTTCTCTCAGAAGGATTTGAATTTAAGGCAGCGCCGATGGATGGAATATTTGAAGGATTATGACTTTAGTTTGGCATATCATCCAGGCAGAGCTAATGTAGTAGCAGATGCACTAAGTAGAAAAGCGGTTATGAATCAACTTATGATCAGAGAATGAAAATTGTATGAAGATGTGGTGGAAAATTCCTTATATGTGCCAAGTAGTCAGCGCAGAGCAATATTAGCAACCAGTGCAATGGAGTCGTCTTTATATCGGCAAATAGTGGAAGCGCAGAGAGCAAACAATAATTTAGCAGATATTATAAGAATGGAAGAAGTGACTTTTGGGAACGACAGTGTAGTTAGACTCAAAGGTCGACTATATGTTCCAGCAGATGCAGAAATCAGACAAAGAGTTTTAGAAGAGGCTCACAGATCAAGGTATACCATCCACCCAGGCAGCACAAAGATGTATCAAGATATGATGAAACATTTTTGGTGGTTGAATATGAAGAGAGAAATTGTAGAGTTTATTGCAAGATGTGCAGTATGCTAGCAAATTAAAGCAGAACACTAGAAGCCAAGAGGATTGTTGCAACCGCTACCCATTCCACAATGGAAGTGGGATGATATAGCAATGGATTTTATTGTTGGTTTGCCCAGATCATCAGGTCACAATGCAATTTAGGTTTTTGTAGACAGATTAACTCAGGTTTGTCGGTTGTTGTCGGTCAGTATGACATGGTCAGTGGATAGATTAGCCAAGCTGTATGTAGAAAGAATTGTGCCTTTACATGGTATTCCAATCACCATTGTTTTAGATCGAGATCCTCGTTTTACTTCAGGTTTTTGGAGGAGTTTGCAGAGAGTCGTCGACAAAGAATTAAGATATAGTTCAGCATATCATCCACAAACAGATGGGTAGACAGAGAGGACAATCCAGACACTTGAAGACATGCTAAGAGCTTGTTCTTTGGTGTGGGGAAGTATTTGAGAGCGCCACTTGGGATTGGTTGAGTTTGCTTATAATAACTGTTACCATGCAAGTATTGAGATGGCACCATATGAAGCCTTATATGGTAGACCGTGTAGTTCACCATTAAACTGGCATGAAGTAGGAGAAAGACAAGTTTTGGGTCCAGAAGTAGTCCGACAATGTGTAGAGACAGTAAAATTTATTCAAGAAAAATTGAAAATAGCCCAGAGCCGTCAGAAAAGCTATGCAGACGTCAGACGTAGACCTTTACAATTTGAAGTTGGTGACTATGTATTTCTAAAGGTTTCTCCTACCAAAGGTGTGCTGAGGTTTAGTAAGAAAGGCAAGCTGAGTCCAAGATATGTCGGGCCATTCCAAATAAAAGAAAGAATGGGTGAAGTAGCTTACAAGTTAGATTTGCCAACAGATTTCACCGATGCACATGATGTCTTTCATGTTTCAATGTTGAGAAAACATATCAGAGATCCATCCCAACTTGTCAGTTATCAAAGATATGATCTAATGCCCGACATGACAATGCCGAAATATCCAGTGCAGATTACAGGCCACAGAACTCGGAAGCTCAGGAATAAAGAGATTGAATTAATGAAAGTCAGATGGGAAAACAGACAAGGTGGAGAAGATACATGGGAATTAGTAGAAGAAATGATGAAAGCATATCCATACTTGTTTGAGTATGTTTTAATTCTTTTAGGTGATAGTGTTATATAGATTGAATTAAAAAGTTTTCGGTGTTCAATTTTTGTTTTAAATTTCAAGGATGAAAATTCCTTTTAGGTGATAGTAATGTGACGTTCCGGCCGTTCGGATCGTCTTCCTATGTGTATGGAGGCCAGTGTGTGGCCAATGACGTGTGTAGCAGGTGTTTTCCACAGGTGGTGAGGCTCTGTGGGCCAGAGGTTTGGGCACAAAAAGCTCACTGATTCACTGTCTGTGAACGCGACAGTGGAGGGCGTCACGTTTTGAACGCGACATCCTAGGGCGTCGTGTTCATGAAACCACTATTTTTAGTCTTCATCTGCATGCGCGCCACATGTTGTGCATAGGGCGAGCTTGCTGACGTCGACTTATTGAAGGCGATGGACTAGTGTGTCGCGTTAAGGTCGCGACACAGTGTGACGTCACATTCTTAAGTGTGAAAAGTCTTTATAGAACCCCGACAGAACAGAGCTCATATGAGCTCTGCTCGGCCAGGGGGTTATGCTGGAGGATTTCTGGGCAACTCAACTTGTTGGAGCTTGGTTTGACGTGTTCTTGCCATGAGGACGTTGTGTGGAGCGGGGGAAACATCGTGTGGACTCCGTACTTCGCCTGCTTCGCGAAAGTAGGGAGATTTCTGGTGTTTGAATCCGTGGATTGCTCGTGTGTTTTGAATGATGTGTTTCTAGCTCTTTAAACAGTAGATAGCATGTGTAGGAACACATTAAAGCATGTAAATGGAATGGAAATCATAGATTATAGGGTTTTTTAGGGTGATCCGGATGATGGATTCCGGATTAGGGTTTGCGCCTATGAAGGCGACAAACCTGGGCGTCGCGACAATGTCGCGACAGAACGATACGTCGCATTCTTGTTTTTAAAGATGACTTATCGAGCTGTCGCATTCTGAAGGCGACACTAAACCCCGTCGCGATCACAGCCGATGCTTGTTTTATGCATAGGTATGCTAGTGTGATATTATCGGATTATCGTTTATGTACTGTGTGGTAATGGTAAGAGGTGCATTGACACTCTCAGCACTCGGGGAGCGTGTGGTGTGTGTGGTTGGTGTGGTGTTCACGTGGTTTGTGTGGAGGTTTCAAGTGGCTTGTGCATTGTGCACGTGGTTTTTGTATACGTGGTGTGTAGTTTGACGCCTACCGTAGATACCTCTTCAGTTGGGAGCCCTAGGTTTTGTGTGAGCCAGGCACGTGTGTGCTCAGGGCTTGTCACGGTACTGAGTACCGTCGAGGTTTTGTCGTCTTCCTAGACACCCTCACTCTTGTGCTGAGTAGTACGTCCGACGGAGGGAAAGACGGCAGTGGGACAGCGACTAGAGAGAGTTTGTTGTGTTGTCGCTTGTAGTGCACTCGTAGTTGGGGGAGACGGACACCAGTAGACGTACTAGGACCCAGCTAGTCCTGTTTTCCAGTGCCTCACTTTAGGGAGCTCAGTCCAAAGTCTCTAAAGGTGCTAGGCATGGGCCTGCAGGATGTGTGACCTGCAGGTTGTGGTGGTTTAGTTGGACTCCACAGCTCTTCGTACTAGTTTAGTGGAGCGGCAGCTGGACCTTCCGTCCGTGGCTGCGAGACTGAGAGGTAGTCCTGTGTTGTTTGTCCGGGTCAGTAGCTGGTGTCGCGAGCCAGTCCACGTGGCCCGAGTGAGGCGTTTTCCTACTGTAGCTCGTACACTTGTTGGGTTTGCCGTTTATTTATTATTTATTGGTTTCTGTTCAGCGGTAAGTGGTAAGTAATATTTACTGTTTTATATCCTGCTATGTAATTCTATGAATTGTTAGTGTAATCTCCTGCTTTACTATTTATGCTAGTTTGCTCGGTTTCTACGGAGTTTCCCTACTGAGCCAGTGACTCGAGAGGCTTACCCCCCTACTCTTTCAGGTGAGGGAGAGCAGGAGACCTCACACCCGTCGTCTAGTTCTGAGCCGCACCGTAGCGGAGGGTCTGCACCACCAGCAGTGTAATTTACTTTTATGTTGTACACCTTGCGGTATGCCCCAGGTTGTTGTTGTAGTTTGGTTACAGTTGTGCTTCGGCTATGTACACTTCTAATAAATATTTGTGAGATTGGAAAATCTTATATATATTTGAGCTGGTTCCTTTACATTCCTACGGACTAGTAGTTTGATATCCCTTGCGAGGCTTTGGCCCGGTCGCGAGAGGCGGACTCGTGTTAGGCACGTTATTGGGTTAACGGGTCTGAACAACGAGGGTCATCATAGATTTGATGCCTTGGCTGTTGAGGAGGAAGACGCACTACAATCCGACCAAGAGGTTTTGCCTCAAGTGTCTGCTGAAGAGGTGGTTCCTCTAATTCACGTCAGCATCTGCGACCGGGATCACGTCATCTCACCCGACGTGCATGCTACTATTCCACAAGTACACGATACTGAATGCAACGGGGGTGATGTGCATGGCATACCACATACTTCGGGCACCAAGAATTTAATATTGCCCCTGGCTGAGCAGTTATGCCCTCCTGGCGATATGCTGCCTCAAAAACAAATGGCCCTCAACTACAACCCGGAGATTGCTTCTTGCTCTGAGGAATGCACACTAGCCAATGAAGACTAGAAAAATATAGAAATTTCTATGTCTGGTAAAAATTCCATTAACATCAATAGGGAGCACCATATTAAGATTACTGTGGCAGAGTAGGCCAATATTGATAATTTTATGATGCCAGCGGTTTCTATTTCCAAAGATGGCAGGCTTGAACCTCCAGGGGGTGTTCGAACTAGATCAAAGGCTAAGGCCGTGGATTCTTCTTCAGGTTACTGTTCTTCATGAATTGTTCCACTATTTTTTGGAATATTAGGGGTGTTGCTAACCCTACTTCCAGGCGGCACCTTCGTCAGCTTTGTCGAAGACATCGCCCTTTGATTGTTTCTATTTATGAACTTATGATTCCTTTCTGTTGTGCTGGTGCTCTTTGCAAATCTCTCAAAATGCATGACGTTGCTGGTAATGATGGTGATAATTCTAAGATTTGGGTCTTTTGGTAGGAGGAGGCCAATCTGGAGGTCTCACATACTTCTAGCCAACACATCACCTTGGTTAGTAAAAGTGGAGATGATATCTACTGCTAAATAATTGTTGTTTATGCTTCTTGCAATTATAGGTTCTAGTGGAACCTATTTGATGATCTGCTAACCTTTGCATCCAAAGTCTCAGCATAGTTCTAGCGAACACATCACCATGGTTAGTAAAAGTGGAGATGATATCTACTGCTAAATAACTATTGTTTATGCTTCTTGCAATTATAGGTTCTAGATGAACCTATTTGATGATATGCTAACCTTTGCATCCCAAGTCTCAGCCCCTTGGCTCGTGGGTGGTGACTATAATTGTATCTCCCTACCCTCTGAGAAAGTTGGTGGGGCTTTCTCAAATATCGCTTTTATGATTGATCTTAATGCTTTTATTTCTGCATCTTCCCTGGTCGATGCTGGCTTCTTTGGTTCTACTTTTACTTGGTCAAATAATAGAGTGGGTTCGGCAGCAGTGAAGGCTAGATTGGACCATGTGTTGTTCTCTTCTAAATGGAATAATTCTCTACCAGAATTTTCTGTGTTGCACCTATCTAGGGGTCCGTCAGACCATGCTCCTCTACTTTTATCTGTGAAGAATCTCTCTAAGCCCCCTGCTAGATTTGTCTTTCAATCGATGTGGGAAACTCACGATACTTTCCTGGATGTTGTTGGTAAAACTTGGAATGCTACTACATGCTGGCATCCAAATCCTCTAGTGAAGTTGCAAGTCAAGCTAAAGAACCTGAAGACTACTCTCAAATATTGGAATTTTGATATGTTTGGTAATATCAAAAATAATACCAAAGCTGTTGAAGAGGAAGTGGTGGCTGCTGAGACTGCTTTTGATTTTTCTCCTACGCCAAACAATAGAATGCGTCTTAACCTGTCTCAGGTGCATCTTAAGAAAGCTCAGTGCTATGAAGAAATTTTCTAGTGTGAGAAGGCCAGGCTTCAATGGTTGGATAATGGGGATAAAAACACTACTTTCTATCATGTTGTGGTCCAAGGTAACAGATGTAGAAACTATATTACTAGACTTAAAATTGACGACAGTAATAGTTGGTGTGAGGACCAAGATGTCTTGAGGGATGCTGCCGCTCGGTATTACAACAATTTGTTATCTTCAGGTGACTATGTGATTGACAATAATCTTCTGGATGCTGTTCCAAGTATGATTTCTATCTCTCAGAATGAACAACTTTGTGCCTCTCCTTCTTTTGATGAGGTAAAGTGTGCGGTTTGGTCTATGAATGGCAAAGGCGCCCCAGGTCCTGATGGTTATTCAGGTAGCTTCTACACATCTTGCTGAGATATTGTTGGCCCTGACATCTTCGAGGCGGTGAAGGGTTTTTTCAGTGGGTTTCCTCTTCCTCACGGGACACTTCCATTGTCATTTCTCTTATTCCCAAAGTTAACAATCCGGTTACCTTTGCTGATTTTCTTCTTATAAGCCTGTGCAATTTCTGCCACAAGATTATTTCCAGGATTATTTGTGATCGCCTTACGGATATTCTTCCTCAAATCATATCTGAGGAGCAAGGTGCTTTCATTAAAGGTCGCTCTATCACTGATAATATATCTCTTTCCAGGTGTTTGCTCAAGAATCTGGGCCGCGAGATTAGGGGTCATAATGTCATCTTTAAACTTGACATGATGAAGGCGTATGATTGAGTTGAATGGGAATTTCTGTTTACTATTCTTCGACATTTTGGTTTCTGCCACAAGTTCATCTCTTATGTGGGCATGCTCATATCTAATTGCTGGTTTTCTGTGCTTGTTAATGGCCATCAAGCTGGGTACTTCAAATCATCCAGCGGCCTCAGGCAGGGTGACCCCATTGCTCCAGCCTTATTTATTATTATGGAGGAGTTTCTTAGCAGAGGCCTTCGTAAACAACTCTCTGGTTCACTCAAACCTTTTACTGGTCCTAGAGTTTGTCTTCCCATATCTCAATTACTGTATGTTGATGATATGTTGGTTTTTACCAACGGGCATGCCACCAACATTTTTGGTCTCCTTAAATTCTTGAAAGCATACGAAATGTCTTCAGGTCAACTCATCAACATAAGTAAAAGCCACTTCATTCTGTCGAAGAAAGCTTCTGTTGGCACTGCTACTAGTATAAAGGCTATTATGGCCTTCAAAATGCTAAGGGGTTCCATGAATTATCTTGGGGTCGGTCTTAAGGAAGGCAGGGTCAAGATTTCTGACTTCAAATTCTTATTTGATAAGATCAACAGAAAACTTTCTACTTGGAAATCTAAGTTTCTCTCTCAGGCTGGCCGGGTCACCCTCATTAATTCAGTGCTATCCTCCATTCCCATCTACACTGCCACGGCTTGCATCCTCCCTAAAGGTGTTATTCGTTTGCTTGATAGAGCTTGTGCCTCCTTTTTCTGGAATGGTTTTGATGGTGTTCACAGACGCCATTGGTTGCCATGGAATGTTATCCAACGTCCCATTCACAAAGGTGGTCTTGGGGTCCGTAGCTTATGGCATGTTTAGCTTACCTTAGCTACTAAACATCTTTGGAATATTTATCATGGTACCTCTCTCTGGGCCCATTATGCGAGAATGCTCTCCCTTCCTTTGCAGGGCCTTCCGAAGAATATTTTTACCACTGCTCATGCGCTTCTCAATGAAAACACTAGATGGTTACTAGGAAATGGCAAGAATGTGGATTTCTTCTATGACTCTTGGGCTGGAAAAACACCACTGCATTTTATTTTGTATGATCCTAACAATGCGCCCCACGCCATGGTTAATGAAGTCCTACGGGATGTACACCATCATTTCTAGCAATTGATCCCATGCATCCAGATCTTAGGTAAAATTCAACTATCTGATGAGGAGGATAAATGTATTTGGTCTCCAACCAATGATGGCTCCTTTATCTCTAAATCTGCTTACAATTTCTTGAGACCTCGTGGTGTTTACAGACCTACTTTGGCTAAAATTTGGCATCATCTTTTTCTTAGAAAAGCCTCCCTATTCTCTTGGATGGTGATCAATAGGGTAGTTCCATTTGACTCCAGAATCTCTTATCAAGGTATTCAACGGGCTTCTAGATGTTCTTATTGTTGTAGTCCCCAGTATGAAGACATCGACCACCTGTTTAGTAAGAGCAATCTAGCTGTTAGATTATGGAGCTAGTTTATGCCTTTTATATCTGCTCCTAATTTTAGAAATGACCATTTTACATTTTTGTGTTAGAGGATTATTCAGAATTCCAAACTTACTTCCCCCTTTGGCTTCATCTCCTTATGTGGCAACATCCTTATCACTTGGGAAATTTGGAAAGAAAGGTGTAAACAACGCTATGAGTAGACTTTTACATCTAGCAGGAACATCATTGAGAGTATCAAAGTCCAGATTTCTCATGCTATCCATTAGTCCAATTTCAAATCTCAACCTTCTGCAAATCAACAAGCCATTATTAATTATTTTGGGTTCACTTACACTGCTAGCAAAACTAGGCTAAAGCTAGTTCGCTGGATTCCACCTTTACATGGGCTTTGCCTTAATGTGGATGGTGCTTCTAAAGGAAACCCTGGTATTAGTGGTGGTGGTGGCGGTATTAGAAATTCTAAAGGTGTTATCCTACTGGCATTTGCTTTTCATTATGGTTTCGGTACTAGTCTTCAGGCTGAGGCCAAAGCTCTTCATGATGGATTAAAGTTGGCTGAAGAAAGGGGTGTTCACATTTCCCTGATCTATTCGGACTCTGCTATTCTTGTCAGATCTTTCACTTCAAACTCATCACCTGGCTGGGAATGTCAAAGATGGTGGCGGTCTACACTAGCTATTTTCCATAGACATGGATCTTCTATTTCTCATTATTTCAGGGAAGCGAACCATGTTGCTGATGCACTGGCATCTTATGCTTGTTCAGAAACTGAGAATAATGTTTTCACTTCCTTCTCCACGCTCTCCCTGGCTTATAGGGGTTCAACGGTCTTGGATAAGACTAGCCTCCCATTTGTTTGGCTAGTCAAGATTTTGTTCTGTAGGGGTATGCCTCGATGATTTGTCTCCTCTTATTCCACTACATATAAAATTGGAATAGGCTCTCTCCTGCCCCCTTCTTTGCAAAAAAAAAAAAACTGACGTGCAAGTTGAAAAGGAATGGGAGAAGTTATTTGCTACCTGGTTAAGATATCGAGTAAGTGTCTAAATACTTTTATGCATAAGTGTTGGCACGTTTACATGTATAAGTTGTTCATAATTGTCATTGTGTGTCCATTTTTTTACATAGGTTGAGCAAGGCTTTATTACTGATCCAAGAGTTCAAGAGATCAGTTATGGGACCTTGAAGATTGTACGTGTCTATCCAAGCTACATTGTGACTGGATATTGTAATGGCCCCGATGCCCAGACCCCCCAGCTCCCACCAAGAATCCGACCGTCGGCATCTCTGCCCATGGGCCCGAGACCCAGAAGGGCTAACAGACCAGTCTAACAAGATATGTAACAGAAGTAAATAATGACAACAAGCACTAAAATGTACTAACAAGTGAAGGAAAAACATCCAACACAAAGTATGAGCCTAATATAGTCCCAAAGTAAAAAAGTACAAGTGCATAAAGAAAAGGAATAACAGATCCCTTAGGGGCATACTCCGAGGGTGGCGAAATAAGTACGAAGGGAACACTGCTCACGAAAGACGCCATCTACTACGGCCCCGTCTCCTCAGCCCACCGCGGAAGGTACTACTGTGAAGTCTCACCTGTAAAGAAAGGGAGTGAGCTTCACAAAGTAGGGACTACTAATCTCCCACTAGTACTAATAAGTAGAATAGATATATGTGTATAATTGAAATTAAGCAAGTAAATCTATTCCACTAACAGAGTAAGTGCGAAAGAGGAAAGTAACTACACGGCCATCAGTCTAAACCAAATGTCGGGACTGAAAACCCAAGAAAACCACGACACTGGGATGAACCCAAGGCTGCAAACACAGACAGTGAACAACTGTCTGGACAAAGACACTAGCCATGGAAGGTTACTACCACTAGTCAACCGGTCAGGTGCGCCACGTGCTTTATCCTCGACCACCAGTCCACGTCTAGCACCTCCTGTCGGAGTGAGACACAGAACTAAAGTAACACACAACTATCGTAGTCTGGCCGGACTACGGTCCCATGCCTGGCCCCTCTAAATGGTACTGGAACCACGTAGAGTGAGGCAGTGAGAAGGACTATCTGATCTACACAGGAAGTACACGAAAACCACCTCGGTGTCCCAGACTCAGCTAAGAGAGCTTTGCAAACGACTCTACACTGTTGTCCCCACCATTTTCCACTATGCTACCAGCGTCTGTAACTCAAGCTCGCCCGCCGCCTGGAGAACTCCCTTAACAGACGCACAGGGACCAGGGGTCTAGGTAACGGTAACAACCTCTCATGGACAAGCCCTCAACTGCCTAGCACCAGACGAACGACTAGTGTAGGACTGTGCTTGGAACAACACAGGTGCCAAGAAAAAGTTGCAGCGAAATGGAACTCCGAATAGGTCTGTGTGAGAAGGCGATAGGGTTACTGCCGCTTTCTCACAGAAGGCGACACAAGGGCTGTCGCCACCAGAAGGTGACACTCGGTCTGTGGTGACCTAAGTCTGAAGGTGATAGGATACTATGTCTATCTGAGTTGCGACAAGGACATTGTCGCGAGCACAGACAAAAGTCTGGGTGACCACCCAAGACCTCCCACAACCAACAGGGAAAACCAGGCATGAAGGCGACGACCACCCTATCACTACCAGAATGCGACAGGGTGAGGCGTCGCGTTCACACTAGAAGGTGACGGGTCGACACGTCACGATCTGGGTCGCAACAAGAACCTTGTTGCGACCACAGACAGAGACACCCAAGACCTCTAAAACATGCCTTAAAACACAAGTCTGGTGAGTACAAAGGGAGGGGAGAATGTGGAACGATGTAAACACATGATTTAAGGTTAAAGCACCCTCATCCACACCCATGCTGTCGAGGATATGCATCTACACTCCAAAAACCTCACATGCATGCATGAAGGATCACTAAAACCCAACCCTCAATTCAAACACAAATAAGCCAAACATGCAAACCACAATCCTATCATGCTCCTACTGGCTTGGCAAAAGGGGTTTGAGGGTCCTAACATGGTAGAATTATGGGGAAGACAAGGGTCCCTACCTCAAAAAGAAGAGCCAATCTGTTGGGGTCTTCTTGTGTGCATGGCCACCTCCTCCTCACTCCAAGAACCACGGTCACGCCGTCCATGAACAACGAATGTCCTCCTACAAGCCGAGAAAGATGTCACCACCACGAACAAGAAGAAGCCACGTCGGAGAAGAGCACCACACCGAGGAGAGAATGCCACCAACTCCACAAAAAGCACTCCCACAAGCTCCCCACGGTAAAGCTCACATAGAGGGGTTGTACGAAGGAGAAAAATGCAAGAAGAGGCGAAGAAGAAGATAGGGCTGAAGGCCTTGCACATATAGGCCTCAGACTTGAGAACGCGGCAGCCAGCCTGTCGCATTCACTTACTGAACTCGATGGCTAACCTATCGCGACTTCAAGGTCATGATAATACTTGACCAACGGATCTGCCAAGTGTCATCCTCTCAGACCTAACAGCATGAATGCGACACCTGACGTGTTACCTTCATCTGTTAGCCCTTGACACCCGTCCCAACTGTCCTGACAACAAAATGATAAAACTGCATGCTGCAGTCAAAAGGGTGAATGTGATGACATGCCTGTCACGTTCCCAACTAGAACATGACAGCCATCTCGTCGCCTTCAGAAGGTGACGACCCGGTACATCGCTACCTTTAGCAGAAGGTAGCTGACCAAGGAGAAGGGGATGTTACAATCTAACCAATAAAAAAAAAACAATTTCGTCCTCGAAATTAAGGGTGAAACCCGAGGGATGAAGGCAAGAAAACATACCAGTCACTCAAACATGTAAGGAAAATGCTCCCGCATCTCGTCATCGTGCTCCCACGTGGCCTCACCACTAACACGATTCTCCGAGACAACCTTGACGAGTGGGATCTGCCTCCTGTGCAACTGCTACACTCTGCGGTCCACAACACTAACTGTGTACTCTGGCACTAACAAATCTGGAGCAACCTCTAACTGTGAGTAATCCAACAAGTGTGACGGATCTGGCGTGTACCTCTTCAGCTATGAGACGTGGAAGACATCGTGAACACCTGCCAACTCAGATGGAAGAGCTAATCTATACGCGACCTCGCCAACCCGCTCTAGGATGGGAAAGGGACCAACAAACCTTGGGCTAAGCTTGCCCCTCTTCCCAAACCTGAGAACGCCCTTCGTTGGTGAGATCCGTAGAAACACACAATCACCTGCCTCAAATTGAAGTGGCCTCCGGTGAACGTATGTGTAGCTCTTCTGCCTGCTCTGTGTTGTCTGCAATCTCTATCTAATCAATCTTACTGTGTCTGCACACTGTTGTACCAGCTCTGGCCCCAGTAACTGCCTCTCACCAACCTCGTGCCAGTGCAACAGTATCCGGTACGGCCTGCCATATAGATCCTCGTAGGGCACCATCCCAATGCTAGAGTGAAAGCTATTATTATACACAAACTCCACCATGGGAAGGTGCGGCTCCTACGTGCTGCCCCAGTCTAGGCAACACGCTCTCAACATGTCCTCGAGGGTCTGTATGGTCCTCTTTGACTGACCGTCTGTCTGCGGGTGGTAGGTTGAACTCAGTCTCAACTCGGTGCCTAGTGCCCTCTAAAAACTGCGCCAGAAGTGAGAAGTGAACCTTGGATCTCTATCTGAGACAATAGAGATCGGGGTCCCATGCAACGGCACAACTTTGTCCACAAACAATCTAGCAAGCTGGTCCACTATCCAAGCTGATCTGACCAGTAAGAAACGAGATGTCTTCGTGAGTCATTCGACGATCACCTACACATTGTCATTCCCTTGCAAAGTACGAGGTAAACTAGCAACAAAGTCCATGGTTTTATACTCCCACTTCCACATAGGAATGGGTAGCGACTGCAACTCACCACCAGGATGCTGGTGCTCCGCCTTCACCTACTGATAGGTAAGGCAGTGAGCAACAAACTCAGTAATATCTCTCTTCTTCCCAGGCCACCTAAAGAGTCCCCTCAAGTCGTGGTACATCTTGGTGGAACTAGGATGAATAGAGTGCATCGATCTGTGTACCTCAGCTAATAGCTCCTGCCTGATGTCTGCTGGAATGTACAGCCTGTCTCTAAACCTGACCTCGCTGTCCTCGTCTAGCTCAACCTCTGGCATCTACAAAATGCCTGCTAACTCTACAGCTTCACTCTGAGCCTCTAACACCTGCTCATATATGACTGGACAAATTGTCAAACTGGTCAACACTGCTCTGCTCTGAGTCTCGACGGACAAAACACTCCCCGAGCGGCGTCCTCTGCCAACCTCCAGTGTCTAACCAACAAAGAACTCAAGTGGGCTCTCCTGCTCAAAGCGTTTGCTACGACATTGCCTTTCCCGGGTGATAGGAAAGTGTAAAGTCATAGTCCTTCAGGTACTCGACCCACCTGCCCTACCTGAGGTTCAGATCTCTTTACTCAAGGCAAACACGACTGCTGCAAGCTCCAAGTTGTGTGTCGGGTAGTTCTGCTCATGCTTCATTAGCTGCCGAGAAGCATAAGAGACTACCCTGCCATGTTGCATCAATACGGAACCAAGACCAGTCCCCGAAGCATCTGTGTAGACAATAAAACCACCACTACCAAACAGTACAACAAGGATCAGAGCTGAAGTCAACCTTCTCTTCAGCTCCTGGAAACTCTGCTCACACTCTGCTGTCCACACAAACCTGGTCTCTCGCCTGGTCAACCTCGTCAACGGCTCAGCAACTCTGGCGAAGTCCTTCACAAACCTCCTATAGTAGCTACCAACTATAGTCGGCTGGCGCCACGCAACCACTGCCTCGACCTTGGTGAGATCCACCGCCACTCCTACACCTGAAACCACGTGACTGAGAAAGTGCACCTCCTTTATCAAAAATTCACATTTCTAAATTTGGCATAAAGTTGGTGACTCCTCAGTGCCTTTAACACTAGCCTCAAGTGAACCTCGTGCTCCTCCGCTGTCGCTAAGTACACCAAGATGTTGTCTACGAAGACAACCACAAACCTGTCCAGGTACTCTCGAAACACACTGTGCATCATCTCCATGAAGGCTGCCGGTGCATTCGTGAGCCCAAAAGGGATCACAACAGACTCAAAGTGACCATAGCGGGTACGGAAAGCTGATCTGGCGATATCTGACTCTTGAATCCTCAACTAGTAGTAGCTTGATCTCAAGTCAATCTTCAAGAACACTGAAGCTGACTGCAATTGTTCAAACAAGTCATTGATTTTAGGAAATGGATACTTGTTCTTCACTATAACCTGGTTCAATTGCGGATAATCGATGCACATCCTGAGACTACCATCCTTCTTCTTTACAAATAGAACTAGCGCACCCTAAGGCGAATGGCTCAGACGAATGAAGCCCTTCTCGAGTAACTCATCGAGTTGGTGCTTCAACTCTGGCAGCTCTGTCGACGCCATCTGGTACGGTGCCTTGGACATAAGCATCATCCCCGGAAACAACTCAATGGAGAAATCTACCTCCCGCTCCGGTGGTAAGCCAGGTAGATCCTTCGAAAACACATCAGCAAAATCACAAACAACAGGTACATCTGAAAAAGAGAGCTCACCAGAATCTGAGAAACTCATAGAAGCAAGGTAAGCTACACAACCATCTCGGATCACACGCCGATCTCTACAAAAGGAAACAAAGGGTTGGCGTGTAGAGTGGGTACCTCGGACGAAAAGCACAGGTGCTCTAGGTATCTCGAACTACATGGTCTTCTACTAATAGTCCACCAATGTACAGTGTGCCTCCAACCAATCCATGCCAAGGATGGCATCAAAGTCGTAGATCTGTAAGGCAAATAGTCTGGCTGGTAGAAGGTAGCCCTATACCTCGACAGTGACTCCCTCTAAGTAACCCAGAGTACTTACGTAGTCACCCGTCAGAAGCTCAATAGCTAGGTCATAGGTCTGCTCTGGACCAAACATAGTAAGGGAACCAAATAACTCCTCTAAAGCAAAACAATGTGTAGCACTGGGATCAATCAAAACACGCGCAGATGACATGCTGGTCTTTACTAATGGGAGTATCCAGAATGCCAGACGGTTGGTAGCTTTTCTTCAGAAATATGCTCATTCTTCTAGCCAGCACATAAACCCAAGCAAGAGTTGTTTCATGCTTCCTGAGAAAGCTACCGCCCTTGCTGCCAACAGAATTAAGGAGGCCACAGGCTACTCTAGAAACTACGGTAACATTACTTACCTTGGCGTTCCCCTTAAACCTGGTAGAATGACTACTGTCAACTTCAGATTTTTGGTTGACAAAGTGAACTCTAAATTGCATGCTTGGAAGTCCAAACTGCTATCTCAAGCTGGTAGGACAACCCTTATCAACTCTGTTATCTCTTCCCTCCCCATTTATCTTGCTGTTGCTTCGTATATTCCGAAGTCCATTATTTCTTATCTTGAAAAAGTGTATGTTGCTTTCTTTTGGGATGGTATCGATGGTGCCCACCGTCGGCATTGGGTGGCTTGGGAAACTATTTAGAAACCTACAAATGAAGGTGGGCTGGGTGTTTGCAGCCTCTGGTATGTGCAACTATCCCTAGCAGTTAAGCAACTCTGGAACATCAAACAAAGCTCTTCTCACTGGGCTTCATATGCTAGAAGGAGGTACCCTCTTAACATTGTTAAAAGTATCCCTGGTATTCCTAATGCTGTCTTCTTGGAAGCAATGAAGATCCTCAACGATAACACCAGGTGGGTCCATGCTGATGGCAAAAACAGCAGCGTCGCTCAGGTTGACAGCAGTAGTTCTGGAGATTCCTTGTATGTGGTGGTTACTAATACTTCTCATCCTCTTAGATCCAAGATGCCTGGGTCGATTATTGAGGGAGTAGTTCTCTCTAATTTTGAGGATGAATGTTTATGGGCGCCTTTCAACAATGGTTGTTTTTCTACTAAATCCACATTTAATCTTATCAGACCGTTGGGTGTGTAGAGACCGGAATTAGCCAAGATCTGGCACAACTCTTTCTACCGCAGAGCTTCTTTATTCTCTTGGAAGATTCTTCACCGTGTTGTGCCTGTGGATGGTCGCATATCTAAAACTGGATCCCGTTGGTTTCTCGTTGTTCTTGTTGCAAGTTCTCTCAGTGTGAGGATCTGAATCATGTCCTCATACATAGTGACATTGATGTTCCCCTATGGCGTTGGTTTTCTCCTCTCATCTCTCCTAAGATTAACTTGCACAACCAGATGACTGCCCGCCTATGGAGCTTTATCCAGCACTCAAACACCAGGTCGCCTTATGGTTTTGTGGTGCTCAACACTCTTATGCTTATGTTGTGGGAAATTTGTAAAGGCAGATGCTCAAGAAGGTTTGAATCCAATGGCTTTTCAACTGGGATGATCATCAATAGAATAAAGTTCAGCATCATGCATTCAATTACAAAAGTTCAGTTCACTGCGGTGTCCAGCTCATCAGAGATGCAAAGTCTCCATGACTTCGGTTATCATCCCTCTTGCCCGGTCAAGAAGCTCAAATTTATTAGGTGGATTCCGCCCTTATGTTATTACAGTTTGAATGTGGATGGTGCTTGCAAAGGAAATCCAGGGGACTGTGGTGGAGGCGGCTGCATTAGAGACCCCCATGGCCATGTCCATGTGGCTTTTGCTAATTTCTATGGTGCAGGGACAAGTATGATCGCAGAAATGAGAGCTCTGTGTGATGGTCTTCGGTTGGCTAATTCCTTAGGATTTAAACTATCCATGGTGAACTCGGATTCACAAGTCATTGTGAACTATATGCGAGAGGATAAAAACATACCCTGGCGGATCTATAGATGGTGGACAGAAGTCAAGACTTATTTCAGCCATGGGTCTGTTCAGATTTCTCATGTATACCGAGAAACCAACCAGTTGGCTGATTCCCTAGCTAATCTAGCGGTTAAAAATAGGCACAATGAACTCTTCTGGGGGGAGCAAGCATTACCCCAATCTTGTAGAGGGCCTATGGTGCATGATAAATCTGGCCTTATGCATATTAGGATGATGTAGCTGGGGTATGCCCCTTGATTCTTGTATTAATTCTATTTTTATAATAACTTTGGCCCAGGTCGCCCTCACTGGTGGAGTGAGAACACTCTCCCCCATGGGGGGACTGGTGCACTCTCCTAGTTTGAGGCCCTGAGGACCAATTTTTACCAAAAAAAAATCAAAATTCAAAACACGCGCAACTCTACCAAGGATAGGAATCGTACCAACGACTAGATTAGAGGCCTCCGCCTCCTTTTTTGTGATGTTCATCACCTGACCGTGACCACCTCCTCGCTGAGGTTGCTGTTGGTGTTGCTGACGCTGTGCCTGCTGGGGTGGAGGGTACTGAGCCTGCGGTGCCTACTGCATGTACTGTGGAGGTGCCAACTGTTGCTGCCCTTGCCTCAACGAACACTCCCACTTGAAGTGACCTGGATGCCCATAGTGAAAAAAACTCGTGCCTTGCTAGCTCAGCTCTGCACGCTGCTACACTGACTGCACCACTAGCTGCTCTGGCTGACGTCAGTGCTGAGGTGACTACGGGTAACGTCATCTACCCCCTCGTGTGAACAACTTCGAGGTCAGGCCAACACCGCCTGTGCCCGAAGAAGAAGAAGATGACCCACTTCCTCAGCTGCCCAAAGGACGCTGGTACGGGGTAGACCTCGTCGAACCTCCTCCCTGCTGTGGCTGCAACTGACACTCCCTCTCCAAAGCGGTAGCTCTGGCCACTGCCAACGCCAAGGTGTCGCAGAGGTGGCTAGCCATGGCCCACTTCAACTCCAAGCATAACCCACTAATGAAACACTTAGTGTGAGCCTGCTCACTAGTGGCTACGTGGAGGATGTGCCGCAAAATCTATACGAACCTTTGGTGGTACTGTGCCACAGTCAGCTCTCCCTACGTTAACTCGTGATATTGGTCCCTTCTCTCACGGTGTGCATAGTCGGGGAAGTAATCACCATGAAAGACCTCCAAAAACTGCTCCCAAGCTATCTGATCCAACATCCTACCCTAAAAGCTGGTCTGCCTCACTGTCCTCCACCACTCTTGGGTTCACCCCTTCAACTGATAAACTGCCAATCGGACTTGATCCTGCTCTGCACAGTCCATGGTCTCAAAAGTACACTCGAGCTCATGGACCCAACTCTCTGCTCATTCTGGATCATAGTCTTCGTAAAAAATTGGAGGCCGAAGATGAAGGAACCTCTCCAGAAGTGTTGTGCGGTCCTCAGGTGCTGCTGCCACTACTGGAGTCTGCTATCGTACCACAGGTGATACCTTTGGCTGAATGGGTGCTGCCTGTGGAGTTTCTGGTGGCTGCTCCTCTGATACCATCCCTACAAACTGCTGACCTCCTGTTGGCATTTGTTGGTACTGCTACTGAGCCTAGAACATCGTCCTCCACCACTGCTCTATAACCTCTAGCGGTGGTGCGGGTGGGTACCACTGCTGTTGCAATGCTCCCTACTGCAACGGAACACCCTGCTGCAACGGAACACCCTGCTGGTCAACCTGCTGAGGCTGAGCATCTGCCGGTGTGTGCTCGGCTATAACCAACTCATCCAGGGCGGCATCCTGATGCTCCATCAGCTCTCTAACCTATCTGCGTCTATGTGGTGACATGTCCTATGACACAAACTATCAATCAAGTTAATAGATTAACTCGGTTGCTAGCAGTGTTACTTATACTTCCTATGGGACTTTGCGTTGTCACTTAGTTCCATTGCAAGTCTTGATAGACCCCTTGCTCTGATACCATTGTAACGGCCCCAACGCCCGAACCCCTGGCTCCCGCCAAGAATCCGACAGTCGGCACCGCCGCCCACGGGTCCAAAGACCCGAAAGGGCTAACGGACCAATCTAACAAGATATGTAACAGAAGTAAATAACGACAACAAGCACTAAAATGTACTAAAAAGTAAAGGAAAAGAGTCCAACACAAAGTACGAGGGTAGTACAATCCCAAAGTAACAAAGTACAAGTGCAGAAAGAAAAGGAATAACAAATCCCTTAGGGGCATACCTCGAGGGCGGTGAAACAAGTACGAAGGGAACAATGCTCATGGAAGACGCCGTTTACTACGGCCCCGTCTCCTCAGCCCACCGCAGAGGGTACTGCTGTGAAGTCTCACCTGTAAAGAAAGGGAGTGAGCTTCACGAAGAAGCCCAGTAGGGACTACCAATCTCCCACTAGTCCTAACAAGTAGAATAGGTATATGTGTATAACTGAAATTAAGCAAGTAAATCTATTCTACTAATAGAGTAAGTGCGGAAGCGGAAAGTAACTACACAGCCATCAGTCTAACCCAAACCTCGGGATCAGAAACCCATGTAAATCACAGCACTGGGACGAACCCAAGGCTGCAAACACAGACAGTGAGCAACTGTCTGGACAAAGACACTAGCCACGGAAGGCTACTACCACTAGTCAACCGATCAAGTGCGCGACGCGCCTTATCCTCGACCACCAGTCTACGTCCAGCACATCCCATCGATGTGAGATGCAGAACTAAAGTAACACACAACTGCTGTAGTCTGACTGGACTACGATCCCACGCCTGGCCCCTCTAAATGGCACCGGAACCACATAGAGTGAGGTAGTGAGTAGGACTAGCTAATCTGTGCCAAAAGTACACCAAAACCACCACGGCGTCCCAGATTCAGCTAAGATAGCTCTGCAAATGACTCTACGCCGTTGTCCCCTCCGTTTTCCCCTCTACTACCAGAGTCTGTAACTCAAGCTCCCCTGCCACCTGGAGAACTCCTAAAACAGACCCACAGGGACCGGGGGTCCAGGTAATGGCAACAACCTCTCATGGACAAGCCCTCAAGTGCCTAGCACCGGGCGAACAACTAGTGTAGGACCGTGCTAGGAACAACACATGTGCCAAAAAAAAGAGTCGTAGTGAAACGAAACTCCAAATAGGTAGCCAGTGACTCTCTATCTAAGAAGGTGACTGGGTTACTGTCGTTTTCTCATAGAAGGTGACACAAGGGCTGTCGCCATCTGAAGGCGACACTCGGTCTGTCGCGACCTAGGTCTGAAGGCGATAGGGATATTGTCACTATCTGAGTCACGACAAGGACATTGTTGCGACCACAGACCAAGGTCCGGGTGACCACCCAAGACCTACCACAACCCATAAGGAAAACCAGGCATGAAGGCGAAGACCACCCTGTCACTACCAGAATGCGACAGGGTGAGGCGTCACGTTCACACCAGAAGGCGAAGGGTCGGCATGTCGAGATCAGGGTCACGACAAGAACCATAGATAAAGACACTCGAGACCTCCAAAACATGCCTTAAAACACAAGTACAGTGAGTACAAAGGGAGGGGAGCATGTAGAACAATGTAAACACATGATTTAAGCTCAAACCACCCTCATCCACACCCATGCATGTTAAGGATACGCATCTACACTCCAAAACCACACATGCACGCATGATGGAGCACTCAAACCCAACCCCCAATTCAAACACAAATAAGCCAAACATGCAAACCACAATCCTATCATGCTTTTACTGGCATGGAGAAAGGGGTTTGGGGGTCCTAGCATGGTAGAACTAGGGGGAAGACAAGGGTCCCTACCTCAAAAAGAAGAGCCAACTCGTTGGGGTCTTCTCGTGTGCATTGCCACCTCCTCCTCGCTCCAAGCACCATGATCACGCCATCCATAGGCAACGAACGTCCTCCTTACCATGAAGGAGAAGAAGCCATGCTGGAGAAGAGCACCACACCGAGAAGAGAATGCCACCAACTCCCCAAGGAGCACTCTCACAAGCTCCCCACGGTGAACCTCACACAGAGGGGTCGGAGGAAGGAGAAAAACACAAGAAGAGGGGAAGAAGAAGACAGGGCTGAATCTGAGAACACGACAGCCAGCCCATTGCATTCACTTACTGAATGCGACGGCTAACCTGTCAAGACCTCAAGGTCATGGTCAGACCTGACCAACAGATCCGCCACGTGTCATCCTCGTAGACCAGACACCATGAACGCGACACCTGACATGTCGCCTTCATCTATCAGCTCTTTACACGTGTCCCAACTATCCCGATGGCAAAACGACGAAACTGCATGTTGTGGTCAGAAGGGTGAATGCGACGACATGTCTATCACGTTCCCAACCAGAACGTGACAGTCATCCCATCTCCTTTAGAAGGTGACGACCCGATACATCGCAACGTGTGGAAACAGACGGAATCCTGATCGGATTCCCAGTTTGGTTCGGCGCTCAAACCAATAATCTTTAAAAAATCCAAGTGTAAAGGGTTAGAACACACAAGTCGGGGGTCCAAAATCTGAAATAGGGATCCGATTGACGTGTTGTTCACTTCAACATGACCGAGTGGGTGAGAGTGACGTATGGGAAACTGACGGATTCTTTATCAGATTCTCAGTTTGGGTTCGGTGCTCAAACCACTAATCTAAAAAAACCCCAAATGTAAAGGGTTAGAACACGCAAGTCAAGAGTCCAAAATCTACAATAGGGATCCGATCGGTGTGCCATTTGCTTCGACATGACCGGTGGGTGAGAGCGACATGTGGGAACTGACGAAATCATGACTGAATTCTCAATTTGGGTTTGGTGCTCATACTAGTAATCTTAAAAAAAAACCCAAGTGTAAAGGGTTAGAACGCACAAGTCAGGGGTCCAAAATTTGAAATAGGGATCTGATCGATGTGCCATTCACTCTGACACGACCGAGTGGGTGAAAGCGATGTGTGGGAAATCGCAGACTCCTGATTGGGTTCTCGGTTTGGGTTCAATGCTCAAACCGCTAATCTAAAAAAATCCCAAGTGTAAAGGGTTAGAACACGCAAGTCGGTGGTCCAAAATTTGAAATAAGGATCTAATCGGTGTGCCATTTGCTCCCATACGATCGAGTGGGTGAGAGCAAAGTGTGGGAACTGACGGAATCCTGATCGGATTCTCGGTTTGGGTTTGGCGCTCAAAACACTAATCTTAAAAAAACCCAAGTGTAAAGGGTTAGAACACGCAAGTCGGGGGTCCAAAATGTGAAATAGGGATCCGATTAGTGTGTCGTTCACTTTGACATGACCAGGTGGGTGAGAGCGATGTGTGGAAACTGACGAAATTTTGATCGGATTCCCAGTTTGGGTTCGGAGCTCAAACCACTAATATTAAAAAAAAAAACTCAAGTGTAAAGGGTTTGAACAAGCAAGTCAAGGGTCAAAAATCTAAAATAGGGATCTAATCGGCGTGCCCCTCACTCTGACATGACTAGTTGTGTGAGAGCAACATGTGGAAACTGACGGTATCCGATCGGATTCCTGATTTGGGTTTGGCGCTCAAACCACTAATCTAAAAAAAAACCTAGTTTACAAGATTAGAACACACAAGTCGGAGGGTCTAAAATCTGAAATAAGTATCCGATAGGCATGTCATTCACTCCGACATGACCGGGTGGTTGAGAGTGAAGTGTAAGAGCTGACGGAATCCTGATCGGATTATCGGTTGGGGTTTGGCGCTCAAACCACTAATCTAAAAAAAAACCCAAGTGTAAAAGGTCAAAAATATTCTTTAAATGCACTTAGTGCATATTCATATATTCTGAATTCAAATTTATAAGAAAATTAATTATTATATTTTTATTTATATTTTTAATATTTATTTTTATAGTATAGGATCCTCCAGCACATGACGATCATGAGGCAGGGAAAGAGGACAATCCAATAGATCTCTCTTTATTTTCTATTTGTTATTATTGTGGATGTTCCTATAATATTTGTTGTGATTGATTATTTTATGTTTGATTATTATTTATGAATATTTTTTTGGCAAATTTTTTTATTTATCTTTGTTATCTTTTTGTATTGTTAAAAAAAATCGACGGATTTTTCGATGGTAATATTTCGTCGAAAAAAAATGTTGGCATACGTGACTTCTGACGGTGTTATCCATCGGCAAAACTGTCGGAACTTTTGACGGATTCCTGACGAATATGTTCCATTATAAGTTTCCCACTTCTGACACTTTTGTCCATCGGTCAGAGTGTCTGAAGTCCCGAAAGACTTGCGGACCGATTCTTCCGTCAAAATTTCCGATGGCTTTTGTTCGTCAGTAAAACCATTAGAAGGTAAAGTTTCCAATGGATATTTCTGATAGTTTCTTTCGTCAAAATTGCCGATTGATTTACTGACGGATTTTTTGTTCGTCGAAAATTTTTGATGCATTTTTTCCAACGGATTGTTTCCGACGGGCTATCATCAGAAAGCGGTCGGAAAGTGTCTTCTCCGATGGATTTTTCGACCAAATGTTGCCCTCAGAAATCTCAAATTTTCTTGTAGTGGCCTAGAGCCTCCAGATTAAGGGTGTTCTTGAGGAAGGTTAGACCTTTGGGCTAAGGTGTTGTCAATACAGTGGAGTAGCCATGAGTCAAGATAACTTCCTACCCTAGCATGTTCCAAACGTAAGGCTTTGGGAGATATCTGCTTACCTCAAACTCTCCCCTAAGAGTTTGTGCCAAGTTAGGGGGTCCCTCCTCACTGGTGGTTATATGGGGCTCAGTAATGCTTCTTAGGTTGTTCTTACCATCTGGACTCTCTTTAGATAAACCATAGTGTAGTAATTAGTTTTTTCATGTATTGGGCCAAGTTCAATGATTGGGTCTTACAGTTTGGGTCAGAAGGCAAGGATTACCCTTTCGAGATCCATTGATTAGTGTAAACATTTAGATGAAAATATATGGTGTTTGATCAAAGTAAAATATTTAGGAAATGAGGATAGATTAACATGACATGAGGAATACCTCAATTGCTGTACTAGAAAGTCCATTAACTGTAGTCCATATCCCAAGTTATCTAGAGCCTCGATGATACAGACCTGGAAAAACCTAAGAAGATTACTTACATGGTGTTCTTGTGTTGTATGTGTCACAAGAGAAAGAAAAAGGTGTTGTACCCTGTAGATTTTAATGATCATAAAACACTAAGTTTAGCTCATATTGAGAAAACAATAAAAACACTGAGTGTATTTCATGTTGATGACCCAAGCATTTGAGGGTCTAATTTGTGTGTTAAGTGTGTAGTAATTTTATCCAAAAGTCACATTTGAAGTGGATAATACGAAGCTCAAGACTTGGACAAAACAACAAAGCCATGATTGGAAGGTCAGCCGTAAACTAACAATCAAACGACCGACTTGCAGAAATCGATCGACCAATAATGGAAGGCCAATCGATTGAAGGATGCCCAATCGATTGAAGGACAAGGGCAGTCGATGGACAATCGATTGATAGTCAAGTAGAAAATCGAATGACCGATTTTGGGATTTCGGTCGACCAACTGGATCGACCGATTGCCTTTCAGTCCAATCGATTGATAGTAAGAAGGTCAATCGATTGATACCAAGTTTCCGATTGGTGAAGAAAAGATCGGACGACCAATATGAAGGGATCAAACGACTGGGGATGGGACAGTCGAAGAATTGATCGACCGACTTCACAAAATTGGACGACTGACTTGATGTCGTGTGTCGACACAGAAGAAGAAGCAGGTCGACACCAAAGCCAAAGTCCAGAATTGGACGACCGACCTGGTGAAATCGGTCGACCGATTACAGGAACACAGTTTCGATGTTTAGATAGGTCTCTTTCCAAGTTTCTATTTGGAGAGATTTCCTAGTCATCCATGGGTAAGATCAATTCTTTGGCAAGTGGGTATATAAACGGAGGCCTTTCCATGTGTGTAGGGATATACACATAGTTGGAGAATGAGATTTGCATCTCGACTAGGGCAAAGGATGAACCAGCAAACCTGAGCACTTTCTAGGCGATTTCTTCAAGGGTTGCTGTGCAAGCTCAAGGTGTTGGATGTTCAGAAGATCATGCATCCATAGTACTTCATCTAGGAAGGCCTGTACAAGCTTCTGTGTTCTTCTCCGACGTTTCTCAACAATGCCAAAATAGGAGAATTCTGAACTGCAAATCTTCATCCTTCTTCTCTTATTATTGGTTGAGAATTGTACTTCAACTTACTCACACAAACATATTTGTGTGTGTGCTCAATTGGTGAGCACGTCGTTGTTTGTTGGTGTGTAGTGCTTGCGTACATACATGCTGGCTTGTCTCATCCCCAGGAAACGAGGTGGGGTTTGTGTTGTCCCCGTAAACAACCGTGTGTGTGGGTTTTTGCTTGTACCTTGGAAACAAGCTAGTGGAAATAATTACAAGGGTGTGGGGTAGTGGACGTAGACGCACATAGGGTATGTTTGTCGAACCACTCTAATTCTTGCGTGCACGTGTGATTTGCATCCATCTTCTATCTCCATTCTACGCACGTTAGGATAGTTAGTTTCGTCTATATACTTGTTATATTTCACTGTGCATATCACATAATAGGTTTGATTGTTTATGTCTAATCTATTCTGTGTTAAAAAAAATTTATTGGTGATAACCAATTCACCCCTCCCCTCTTGGTTGTTCATCGCATTCCTTTACATCAATTGGTATCAAAGACAAGCTCTTGATCTAAAGAGATATCCTGTTTGTGATGGCCAATAAGGGATTCATGCCTGAAGGTTTCTCTATCCAACGTCCACTATTCTTTGATGGCAACAATTATTCCCATTGGAAAAACCATATGCACGTCTTTCTCAGGGCTCAAGATTATGAGATTTGAAAAGTTGTGAATACTTATAATGACCCGACCTCCCGAACCCCCGCCAGGGACCCCAAAGTTCGCGCCGCCACCCACGAATCCGGAGACCCAGAAGGCTTAGAAGAAATAGTCTAGTGAGATGTGTACTGAATTTCAATAACTATAACAATATAACAACTGTACAACGTGTCCCAAGTAAAAGCACAGGTACAAGAAGAAAGGTGTAGTCCTTAAGGGGCATACCCCGTGTCACGCCCCGACGCGGAATATCGGAGCGCAAAAGCAGTTGCAAGAAAAGGTATAGAGCGAGTACTAGACATCAAACCATTGCACATTGAATATTACTAAAGCAAATCTTTCTCATTAATAACTTTTCAAATGTCTAGTTACAACCACTACTATCAGAGCCATTCTATAGGGCCCAATTACATTGCAATAAATGGAAATAACTAAGTACAACTCTATGATAACATAATGACTTGAGGGTACTCCTGGCTTCACTCTTGGTCATTCCCTTCCTCGTGAGTGTATGTGTCATCCTCGGTCTCACCTGAGAACACAACATCAAATAACATAGGGTGAGCGATAACGCCCAGTAGGACTTAAATCTTAGGCTCAAGCAGGCTTAAAATAATTAACGCATTTAATGGCAGAGTATCTAAAGATAGCAGGTATAAGAGAGTCAAAATATAGCAAGAGATAGCACAATAGCATGAGATCGAGTATAGTTTCCAAAAATAGCACAAGCATCTAGTATATTACGAATAACAGGATGGCCATAGCACAACTAGCACAAGTATGGTGACAGCACGACGAGTATAGCACTTGTTTGTCATTCTAGACATCGAGAGAGTATAGCACATTTTGTGTTTTAATTGTCATATAGATAGTCGAGATAGATAGCACTTGAGTGTAATGCCAAAACACTCTGATCATTTAACTCCCATGGGCACTAGCACTTTCGGGCGCACATCCCAGGACCAGATCGAGCCCTTTATATATTGCCAGGCATTGGTTATATTGTTTATCTTTAGACAATCAGTCAATGGCCAATATAGAGTACCAAGAATAGTTAAGAGAACTAGATGAATAGACGAGATAGTAGAGTGAACGTGAATAGACGAGCGGGTAGAGTACAGATGAGAGCTAGAGGACATTGCACGTAATGCGACGAGTAAACAGGCGATAGTAACAGTTGCACAACACACGCGCACGTCGTATTGGCAGTCAGGTGGAATTCACGATCTTCCTACTGGCCATGTTATGCACAAGTCTAGAGGTCCGACGTGATTCAAGGTAAGAGCAAACTTCTAATAGCCGTTTGGATCATATAGATCCCTAATGGTGTAATGGGTGTTAGGGTACAACCGGCTCGTCGACCATGTGGGAATCCATGATCAGAGGAGACTTACGGAGGCCTTGTGCAAGGGTTCACTAGTCCGGCGAAAGGAATATCCGACGGAGAGTTCACCACAAGTCAAGTAAAGTGTGTATAAAACAGGTGCTCGACGTTCTAAAGGAATTCTAGAACAGTGGAGCGTCAATATCGGTATATAAACAACGCAAGAAACGAATACAAGTCCCTTTTAAAATAGGGCAATTAATATGCTTTATTACAATAAATTACCAGAAACATTATGAGATATTTTATGCAAGATTTCAACTATATATGGATGGTTCATGTGTGTGCTTGTGTAAGAGAAATCATAGATAGAAATAAGTCGTAAATAGGTATTTTAAACATTCAATGTAGCTCTATTTTTAAAACAAGTTTTTATTGGGAGTATAACTGTAAAAAGGCGTAAGAATTATTTAGAAAGTGACAGAAATAATTTGTATGGGTTTTCATCAAAAACCTATGAACGCGACATGAGCCAATGAGGATTGCGACAGGGGTAGGCAGATCGCGACATGGGTACTGTCGCGACGGCCTTGTGAACGCGACAGAGGCGGGAAAGGGTCGCGACAAGACAGGCACAGGGATAGCGTCGGCTTACCTGTCACTTTCTGAACGCAACGGGTAGACTTTCGCAATCAACCTCCAGAAGGCGACATATCGGCGCGTCGCAATCTGGTGGTCTGTGCCTGGATCTGACAGGAATCAGACCAGGCTTTGGATTGCGGGCCAACTTGAATCAAATTGATACAGGGTCGTTTAGAAAATCATAACTAATTATATACATGATGAAAAATCACGAAATTAGTGGCAAATGAAACTAGACATGCGAGAGTACTTCCAGTAAATAGGAATTCGAGAGAGAGCATGGTTTGAATATGGTTTGAGAATGAACAAGAATGAGTAACATAGAACATGATATAGAGAGCAAGATTGATTTAATTCGAGCAACATGCTTAATAAAAATTAAGGCATTTAGGGGTGAAAGTTCCCTATCTCCCATAAAAATTTCAAGGCATGGGATTTAGTAATCATGGAGAACAATAATTATGAAGAGGGTTCGGGGTCAAGAGAGTTGCAGAACTTCGAAATTCAAGAAGAAAATATTGGCTTGATGGAAAATTATGAAATTTAAGGGTTTTGTTCCTGATGCATGGAACAATCTACAGACGAAATATTAGGATTTTTGCTTGTGAGAATGCCTACCTTTGACTCGATTTGTCTTCTAGGGCTTAGAACTCTAAGAACGAGGAAGAAGCTCCAAGAACTCCTTCTTCCCATGAGATTCTCTCCTCCTTGGCTCTTCTCCACGTCCAACAACCTTGGCAACGAGCTAGGGTCGGCCAAGAGGGTTTAAGAGATGTATTTATATAGACACAAGTTCCTATTCCTATTTCTACTCAAATTCCTCTAAATTACGAGATTTCCTAACTCCAACCTTCCTTCCTTGCTTTCAAATCTCTATTTAGGCTAGGAAGAGATCCAAATTCGTGCTAAACTATATGGGGTAGATTTAGGAATCCAGTTCCAACTCTAATTGCCACTTTTACTGCTTAATAACCCCTTTCCAATTAGGAGATAATTAAACTCCAAATTTAGGGTATTTCTTATTATTCTCCTTTTGTAAATTCATATTTTAACCCAATAAATTCTACAGGGTCCATTAAGCAAAGCCCATTACTCGTTTCCATTTAGTGGATTTTATTTAATGCTCGTTTCCTTTAAATATCCATTTAGCTAGGTTTTAATTCTTTATTTAAATTTTTGTTTTTCTTAAAAATTCAGGTTGCTACACCCCGAGAACTTGCAAAGCACAACTCTTAACTCACTCAGGTACAAGAGCTCACCACACTTGCTCTCACTGCTGCTGACAACACACGAGGCCACAACCGTCTCCGCAACCCGTCCAACACTGAGCTCTAGCGATGACGAGCCCCTAGCTGAAGAAAGTAGGGGGGTGAGCCTCGCTAACAAGGCCCAGTAGGGATTACTAGTCCCTCACCGGCCAAAGCAGCAGGAACTCCGAAAATAGGAAACTACCCTAGAAAGCTATAAAGCGAGGAACACCTACAGCAGGGTACTACTAAGCAGCAGAACAGAATAGTGCAACGCCACGACCACCAACCAAGGTCGTGACACACACACGACTCCCGCAGAAACCAACAAAGTCGGGCACAAAGCGGAAGCAACCCTCGGCACACCTGCTGAGACCACACAACAACTAGGTGAGAATGACGTCTCACCACAAGCACGGCCATCTCAGACCTCCACAAGGTCGAGGGCCGATAAACAAAAACACCACAACACAACAACCGCAGCTTGGCCAAGCTGCGGCCCCATGCCTAGCACCACCGCATGGCTCTGGAACCAACGCAGAGAGAGGCAGTGAGATAATAGGCTGACTGGTCTACGCCGGTAAAAACTCCAGCCGGCCTCGGCATCCCTGACCAACCAAGAGAGCTCTACAAATGACTCAGCGCTGCTGTCCAATCCTCGTTTTCCCCTCTGCTCTAGAGTCCCCCAACTTAGTTTCCAACTCGACCACGCTCATAGCCCAAAGCACTCCCTCAACAGGCTCCCGAGGATGGGGGTCCCAAGCAATGAAGACAACCTCTGAATGGGACAAGCCCTCAAGTGCTAAGCACTGGGAGAACAGGCGGGGCAAGCACAACAAGAACCTCGTCGAACCGCTGGCTTGTAACCCACGACAAGCCCAACAAGTGAGAGGCACGCACGGACCCTCAAGAGGGCCGTCGGCCAACCAAGGCTCGCACGAACAAGCCAGAACCTCGGAACACTACCAGAAGTACGAAAAGCCCGTCGCTCTACTAATAATCGATTGACTGCCAGTCAATCGATTATTAGTTAAATGCGACCCTCCTGGCACCGCCGCTAGGACGCAGCCATGAAGGTGTCACCTTTAGTCACTAAATGTAGCCAGGTAACCTGCCGCGTTCCCCACCTGAAGGTCCTGAGGGCAAGCCAGCCCTGGGGCACACGACGACACCCCAACCGGAACTACGGAACACCCAAGGCACATACAGGCACTATCGCGTCCCCCTAGGCCGTTGCGATACAATCGTGATGGGGAAGAGCACCGCGACAGCAACTTGTGGCGACGGGGCAAAGCGTCGCGACAGCAAACTCTATCGCGACAGGAAAACACATCGTGACAGGCAACCGCATCGCGATAAGGTCACGTCCTACTGGGCAGACGCCTCTTCTGGTGTCGCGACACACACCACGGTCGCGACACCAACAGAGAGGCAGACCCACGGGATGCTCCATCTCGAGGCTGCCTACAAACCACACACATCACCACACGGGGGAGGGGAGCATGCAGAAGCAGTAAATACTAACTACAAACCCCGAGGGGCTCCCAATCCACCCGGATCGAGAAGAGTTCAAGCAATCCTTACCTCCACGCAAGCTCCATGACGCCGGGACACGAACACGGCCCTCCTCCTCGCCTGAAACACACAAAGGGGAGAGAGGGAGGCGGAGCACCGCCGAAGGGGGAGAAGAGAGGGGAAAGTGGGAAAGAGGGGGAAAGGGGTCACCGACCAAGGCCTTAAGCCTTCGGCACCCAAGACACGACGGGGTGACGCGTCGCGTTAGGAACCTTAACGCAACGGGTCAACGCACCGCCACAAGAACGCGTCCCCAAGGGACGCCGCATCAACGTGACAAGTCGTATTGACACACCTGCCACCCTGACAGGCGTCAAACGACTGATACGATGGAACACTATTGCGACCCGTTGACCGGGTGCGACACGAAGACGCGACAGAGAAGTTGGGCACGATAAGAACACGACGCACATGTTCGTCGCGACAAGGATGATTGTCACGTCGCACACCCACGACGCGACACTAACGTGTCACACAGCCTGGACGTGTTAGTGGCCAGTCATCCAAGACACCAGACAGAAAGCTGGGAAGCCGGGTCTTACATCCTACCCCTTAAAACAATTTCGTCCTCGAAATTTAAGGCACGCCTAAAAAATCCCGAGGCACGAAACGAAGCACAGGGAGTAAACGTAAGACCAATGTGATTAAGCCACTAAGTCTCAACATGACTTCCTCGTTGCAACAATCGCATAGCCAAACATGCGCGGAGCACATGAAGCACCGGTGCGAAGAGCCACTAAGTCTCACCACGACCTCATCGTGGCAACAACCACACCGCCAAATGTGCACGGGCACACGAAGCCGAAAAACAAACGGCTCACACAACGGGCTCCAAGCACATGGGGAGCACACAACCGAAAACCCAACGGCTTAGAACACGCTCTAAATGGGGGTGGAGCACCAAGCCGAGAAACCAACAGCTCACTCCAGCCACACGTGGGGAGTCCAAATGGAACAACAACCCCACAAGTGTCGAGCAACGCCAAATCTGACCTAAACGGCAGAAAAACATTAGCTGAGAACTGCACAGCTATAGCCACCAACAGGCCCCGCTGTTGGGACCGACTGACCGGCAACCCACTCTGTCGTTAGCAAACCTGACAGAGTACATAGTTGCCGACAACAACCAAGAAAAATGCTTGAGAGTCAAGCACAACACTCAGGGGAACATCCTCACGCTACTAACAGTAGCTAGCATCGATCACCAACCTAATCGAGAAGCCATGCGAGCGATGAGAACCAAAGCAACATCACGCTCGCGGAGGATCCGCAACACATGGAACAACGTCCACTGTCACCACTAGGTCTCACCCAGACCTTCCTCGCGGTCCAACAGGGACAGCAAATGCACGCGGAGAACCCTCTACACGCGAAAATGGCATCTACTGTCACCACTAGGTCTCACTCAGACCTTCCTCGTGGTCCGACAAGGACACCAAATGCACGCAGAGCCACAAAAATTGGGAGTTACACGCTCCACAATGTGGCACACCGTGATGGTAACACGGAAGACGTCTGAGGTTAAGCCAAAATTGAGAACCTCGCAATGTCGACAAACCACGTGGTCAAGTACTAGCAAGCCAATAGGCCTCACTGTCACCAGACAAACCGACAAAAGACTCCGCCATCGACTTCCAGACTCACCAACACCATGCACAACCGGAGAACCAACGACGAGTTGGTAGCACACCCGCCATGCGCACACAAAGCTCAACGTGGGTACCAACATGCCAACCACCAAAAAGGCGCACAACCACACAGGAACCAAAACAACTGCAGAGGTCGAGAACAACACGTCGACCTCAGAGGGACTCGGACCAAAGTAGGGTACCACACACGCCGACCACATCGCTCCCAAAGTGAGAGGGAAAACCCAGACATAGGCCACGACCAAAGCCTGACGTACCACCGATAGGGCTACCTAGACAAGACAAAGCAGCCACCCCACAGCAGTAAGTAACGGTACAACCAAAAGGCATAGGCCAGCACAAAGTGTCCCAGAGGAGGAAAGCTCAACGCCTCCAACACCGAGCGAAGTCATGAAACAATGCACGAAGCTCACGATCGGGTGATACGGTACAACACACAGTGCTATCACAAGCACCAGGAGCCACCCAAGGTACAACACAATGCACCAAGGCTCCAAACGGCACAAAACCAAAACACTTGAACACGAGCACACAGTGCTACCACAAGCACCAAAACTAAGCAAAGTGCAACACAGGTGCACCAGCGGCCGAAACAACACCACGGGCTAACAGGAAGGACTCTTCACCAGAGACCCGCCAAAAGCCACACGCAAAGGACCGCAAGCCTGGAAGGGCACAACAGGCCACTCCGGCCCCAGCCCTTGAGGCACAAAAACACGAAGCATCGAAAAATGCTCAAGGTGCAGCACACACAACAGCACCAACGGCCTGAGACGACACAGGGCGCACCAAAGGGGACTCTCCACTAGAGACCCACAACAGAAGCGCACGGAAATCCGACAACTTCGAAAGTGCAACAACCACGTCGACTCTAGAGAACAACAAAACATGGAACGCCGACTCTGCTGCACGGGGAGCAAAAATCACAGCAACTCCCTGGCGCACATGAGCAAGAAGCCCCACCTCTATCGTGACCGGTAGAGGGGCCAAACACCAAAATGACGACACGAAAATCCTCCAAGGCACAATCCGAGGCACAATGGATCACACACCGGAACAACGCTTGCACGAGCAAGCCAAGCACGAAATGCACAGTGGAACAATGCTCACGAAAGCAACCCAATATAAAAAAGTACTACCTCGCACTAAACCAACAGGGACCCAATGCCCTAATTGTCCAGGCAGGTAGCAAGAAACCATCACAACGACAAACGGCACAAATTGGTCCGCCGACCCACGGTGCCACAAGGAAACGTCGGCATGAGGGGAGCAACCAGCTCAACCCAAAAACAACTCAAGGGAAGATGACTCCACCAGAAGGTCGCAACAATTTGCACCCTGGCGACACAACACCACAGTGAAGCATCACCACCCCGAGCAACCAATGGAAAGCAAAGGAAGGAGACACACACAACGAGTCTCTTCCACACACGAGAGAGATAAAATCACAACGCAATACTGGCACTTCCACAAGAAGCATAGCCAGCCAAACACCGACTACACTCACCAG
The DNA here is from genome assembly GCA_014218235.1 of Colocasia esculenta. NCBI lineage: Eukaryota > Viridiplantae > Streptophyta > Magnoliopsida > Alismatales > Araceae > Colocasia > Colocasia esculenta. Next base: position 112,667,234 of record CM024762.1, read on the forward strand.
ATCACCATCTGCAAGAGTATGCAGGGCGTGAGAAGCGAAGCAAACCACCCAACCACGGGGACACACAAAGTCCCACAAGCGCCGCCGAGAAACTCAGAAACGAACAGCAAGGCAACCTGGCCAGCGCAACGGCCGGACACCCGGTCAAAGACACCACACCTTGACCGACAACGCTCAAGCAGACTGGAACACGGATAGTCCAACCGACAACAACGACAACTCATCTCTATAGAGAGAGAGTAGCGACAACCAAAACTAACACCGGGCAGCTTTAGGGAGAACCACCACCAAATGAGCCAAGAGACATCCTGGCAGAACCTCACCAGAACGCAGCCCAACCAAACGGCACACTTCAAACCACAGGAGCAACACAACGGTGGCTCGAAACGAACACAGAGCACTCCTGGGAAGAACATCTGCCAGAAACGACAAAGGGCGATCCTTGGAAGAACCTTCACAAGAACGCACCACCCAAATGACTAAACGACACAGACCTTCAGAGAGAACACCGCAGCAAGCAGAACTGCAGAAGCAACGCAAGCAGGTCTGGGAGAACCTCCACCAGAACACCAAGGCACCATTCTGGGAAAACCCGCCAGAATGCACCAGCCAAAACAACAGCATACCTTGACCTGAGGCAGCACACACAACAGCAGAAAGAACGACGAACACGGAACAGTCCTGCGAGAAAACACATCACCAGGACAACAGCAAACGGTTCTGGGAACCTCACCAGAACACAGGGCAACCAAGCGATGCACCTCAACCCGGAGGGGCAACGCAACAACAACCACAAAAACGAGCACAACAAAGTTATGTGGAAACCTCACCTCACATCCGCCAAAACCAATAGAGAAAGACTCCGGGAGCACCTCACCAGAGCTCACAACCAGCCAGCACCAGGCCGACAACAACCACAGATAAGTGTCACAATGCTCAACCAGCGATGCAATACGACACACAGAACATCTTCTTAGCCCGAGCAACAACGCCGACCAAGCAGAGCACAGCGCACAACAGCTCACAGACAGAAGACCGCACACACAACCAACGCAGCACACATCCCAACAATAGGGGACAACCAACAAGGTAAGGACACTTCGACCGGTTCCACAGACAACAACCCTGCACCGGTGATGGCCAAACCGCATGCAGGTTCTCTCAGCCACAGCGTCACACACACACCCAATGCCCTGAAGACGACCAGGAGCACCGTACTTGGACTTGCCTGCAACCGTCCTCCAGATGGGGAAGACCACTGCCAGTGAGTCCACCGACAACTATGTCACCACGGCACGAACACGCTGAGCGACCACACTCGCCACGCACGCGACACAGCAACAACTGCAACCCACCTACAGCATGTACACGAATCTTGCAGGGAAGCCGCACGCCTACAAAACAATTGAAAGCACAAGCCTAACACTAGTCAGACGGTGTCAGCAGCGTACTAGTACCTTTCTTTGGGACAGCTATAGTTATTAACTCATTACAAATCTCAATAGACCTACGCTCTGGTACCAACTGTAATGACCCGACCTCCCGGACCACCACCAGGGACCCCGAAGTTCGCGTCGTCACCCACGAATCCGGAGACCCAGAAGGGTTAGAAGAAATAGTCTAGTGAGATGTGTACTAAATTTAAATAACTATAACAATATAACAACTGTACAAATGTGTCCAAGTAAAAGCACATGTATAAGAAGAAGGGTGTAGTACTTAAGGGGCATACCCCGAGAACTTGCAAAGCACAACTCTCAACTCACTCAAGTACAAGAGCTCACAACACTCACTCTCACTGCTGCTGACAACACACGGTGCCACAGCTGTCTCCGCAACCCGTCTGACACCGAGCTCCCGTGATCATGAGCCCCTAGCTGAAGAAAGTAGGGGGGGTGAGCCTCGCGAACAAGGCCTAGTAGGGATTACCAGTCCCTCACCGGCTAGAGCAGCAGGAACTCCGAAAATAGGAAACTACCCTAGAAAGCTGTAAAGCGAGGAACACCTATAGCAAGGTCCTATTAAGCAGCGGAACAGAATAGTGCAATGCCACGACCACCAACCAAGGTCGTGACACACACACGACTCCTGTAGAAACCAACGGAGTTTGGTACAAAGCGGAAGCAACCCTCGGCACACCTGCCGAGACCACGCAACAACCAGGTGAGAACGATGTCTCACCACAAGCACGGCCACCTCAAACCTCCACAAGGTCGAGGGCCGACAAACAGAACCACCCCGGACCCTGGACACACCACGAGGTTGGGAAGCCACACGTGTCGGTGCCACCACAGACTGGCACCCAAGAACAGGACCACGAAACTGAGAGGACACCGAGCGGAAACCACCAGAAGCACCCGCACAAGGCCAGACCAATGACGCCCACATAAACTAGACACAGCCAGGCTATAACCGCCGTGCAAACTCGGGCAACGAGTCGTACTTTGAAGCGTCGTGAGGAAACGTCATCACAACAACAGCAACCAAGCCACCGCCACTGGCAGCCAAGAGGAGGACACACCAGCCACTCCCTCTGCTCGCCAACCTAGCTCCTGCCTCTGTCTTCCTGGAAGAAAGAGACAGAGCCACCACAGAAACACCACAACACAACAACCGCAGCTTGGCCAAGCTGCGGCCCCATGCCTAGCACCACCGCGTGGCTCCGGAACCAATGCAAAGAGAGGCAGTGAGACAAAGGACTGGCTGGTCTGCACTGGGAAGAACTCCAGCCTGCCTCGGCGTCCCAAGCCAACCAAGAGAGCTCTACAAACGACTCAGCGCCGCTGTCCAAACCTTGTTTTCCCCTGTGCTCTAGAGTCTGCCAACTCGGCTGCCAACTTGAGCATGCTCATAGCCCAGAGCACTCCCTCAACAAGCTCCCGAGGATGGGGGTCCCAAGCAACGGAGACAAACTCTGAATGGGACAAGCCCTCAAGTGCCAAGCACCGGGAGAACAGGTGGGCCAAGCACCAGGAGAACAGGCGGGGCAAGCACAACAAGAACCACGCCGAACCGCTAGCTTGTAACCCACGACAAGCCTAGCAAGCGAGAGGCACGCACGGACCCTCAAGAGGGCCATCAGCCAACCAAGGCACGCACGAGCAAGCCTAAACCTCAGAACACTACCAGAACTATGGAAAGCCCGTCGCTCTGCTAATAATCGATTGACTGCCGGTCAATCAATTATTAGACAAACGCGACTGTCCTGGCACCGCCGCCAGGACGCGGCCACGAAGGTGTCACCTTCAGTCACTAAATGCAACCAGGTAACCTACCGCGTTCCCCACCTAAAGATCTTGAGGGCAAGCCAGCCCTAGGGCAAACGCCGACACTCCGACCAGAACTATAGAACACCCGAGGCACACACAGGCACTGTCGCATCCCCCTGGGCCATCGCGATACAATCGCGACGGGGAAGAGCACTGTGACAGCAACCCATGGCGACAGGGCAAAGCGTCGCGACAGCAAACCCTGTCGCGATAGGAAAACGCGTCGCGACAGCAACCCTTATCGCAACAGGCAACTGCGTCGCGATAAGGTCATGCTCGACTGAGCAGATGCCTCTTCTGGTGTCGTGACGCACACCACAATCGCGACACCAACAGTGAGGCAGACCCACGGGATGCTCCATCCTGGGGCCGCCCACAAGCCACACATATCACCACACGGGAGAGGGGAACATGGAGAAGTAGTAAATACTAACTACAAACCCCGAGGGGCTCCCAATCCACCCGGATCATGAAGAGTTCAAGCAATCCTTACCGTAAACGAATAACGAACCCCAATAGGGCCTTTCACGTCAGATTGGCCACCTTCTCCCCGCTCCATGCAAGCTCCACGACACCGGGACATGAACACGGCCCACCTCCTCGCGTGAAACACACAAAGGGGAGAGAGGGAGGTGGAGCACCGCCGGAGGGGGAGAAGAGAGGGGAAAGAGGGAAAGAGGGGGAAAGGGGTCGCCGGCCAAGGCCTTAAGCCTTCGGCACCCAAGACGCGATGGGGCGATGCGTCACGTTAAGAACCTTAAAGTGACGGTTCAACGCACCGCGACAAGAACGCATCCCCCAGGGATGCCGCGACAATGCGACAGGTCGTGCTGACACATCTACCACCCTGATAGGCGTCAGACGACTAAAATGACGGAACACTGTCGCGACCCATTGACCGGGCACGACACGAAGAAGCGACGGAGAAGCTGGGTGCGACAAGAACGCGACGCACACGCTCATCGCGACAAGGATGACTGTCGTGTCGCACACCCACGATGTGACACTAACGCGTCACCCAGCCTGGACGCATTAGTGGCCAGTCATCCAAGACACCGGACGGAAAGCTAAGAAGCTGGGTCTTACAATACTGGTCCATATACACTGCTAGAGGATGAGGGAAAGTGGACAGAGGATCATATTAAAAAATCCAAGGTTAATTTCAGTGCCATGAATATAATGTAAAGTGCTATTCATCCTAATGAATACTCCCATGTTTCCATGTGCAGTTCGGCAAAGGAGATGTGGACAAATTGAAGCTGGTCTATGAAGGCACCTCTGAAGTCAAGGAGACCAAAGCCAACATCCTGGTTCATGATTATGAGATGTTCAAGATGAGCCCAGTGGAAACAATCTCTGACATGTTCTCTAGGCTATCCATCATAACCAATGGACTGAAGGCACTTGGGAAGAACTACACAGACACAAAGATAATTCGTAAAGTTATGAGGTCCCTCCCACTGGCGTGGCACACCAAGGCCATAGTCATTGAAGACTCCAAGAACTTGTCAACCGTCACTTTGGAGGAGTTCATTGGGAGTCTCATGACATATGAGATCAATCTGAAGCGGGAGGAGGCCTAGCAACCCTTGGTTATTAAGCAAAAGGATGTAGCACTCTAGGCAAGGAAATCCAAGGCAAGCAGTTCTGAAGAAAACTCGTCAAGCGAGGATTTGGGGGAAATGGCAAACATAGCCCGAAGCTACAAAAACTTTCTGAAGAAAAAGAAGCTTCAGTCTCCTAAATTCTCCAAGAACTTCAAGGGAAAATCAAAGCATAAAAGACTCTAGCAAAAAATCAGAGTTAATCTACAAGTGTTTTGTCATCATCAAAGAGAGACATTATTGTACTATGTAGATTTTGATGATCACAAAAATACTAAGTTTAATTCATATTGAGAAAACCACAAAAACACATAGTGCAATTCATGTTGATGACCCAACCATTTGATTTATGTTTATTTAATTTAAGGGTTTAATTTGTGTGTTAAGTGTGTAGTAATTTTGTCTAAAAGTTGCATTTGAAGTGGATAATACAAAGCACAAGACTTGAACAAAACAACAAAGCCAAGACTGGAAGGTCAACTGAAAAATTGACAATCGGATGATTGACTCACAGAAATCAGTCGACCGATAATGGAAGGCCAATTGATTGAAATATGCACAATCGACGCCCAGTTGATTGAAGGACAAGGGAAGTCGATGGACAATCGATTGATAGTCAAGTAGAAAATTGGACGATCGATTTAGGGATTTCGGTCGACCAAGTGGACTAATCGATTGATGTTTAGTCCAATCGATTGATAGTAAGAAGGTCAATCGATTGATACCAAGTTTCTGATTGGTGAAGAAAAGATTGGAAGACCAATATGAAGGACCGGACGATTGACCTAGCTAGTGCTGTTTGGGGCTGGGACAGTCGAAGAATCGATCTACCGACTTCACAAAATCAGCCGACCGACTTGGTGCCGTGTGTCGACACAGAAGAAGAAGCAGGTCGACACCAAAGCCAAAGTTTAGAATCGGATGAACGATCTGGTGAAATCGGTCAACCGATTATGGGAACGCAGTTTCCATATTTGGATAGGTCTCTTTCTATGTTTGGATTTGGATGAGATTTCCTAGTCATCCACGGCTAAGATCAAGTCTTTGGCAAGTGGGTATATAAAGGGAGGCCTTTCTATGTGTGTAGGGATATACACATAGTTGGAGAATGAGATTTGCATCCAGGCTAGGGCAAAGGATGAACCAGCAGACCAGAGCACTTTCCAGGTGATTTCTTCAAGGGTTGTTGCGCGAGCTCAAGGTGTTGGATGTTCAGAAGATCGTGCTTCTATAGTACTTCCTCTAGGAAGGCCTGTACAAGCTTCTGTGTTCTTCTCCGACATTTCTCAACCAAGCAAAATAGGAGAATTCTGAACTGCGAATCTTCATCATTCTTCTCTTGTTCTTAGGTTGAGAATTGTACTTCAACTTACTCACACAACATATCTGTGTGTGTGCACTTAGCATGAGCACATCGTTGTTTGTTGGTGTGTAGTGCATGCGCGCGTACACGCTCGGTTGTCCCGTCCCTGGAAAATGAGGTTGGGTTTGTGTTGTCCCCATAAACAACCATATGTGTGGGTATACCTGAGAAACAAGTTAGTGAAAATCCTCACAAGGGTGTGGAATAGTGGACGTAGACACACACATGGGTGTGTTTGTCGAACCACTCTAATTCCTACATGCACATGTGATTTTCATCCATCTCTTCTATCTCTATTCTATGCACTTTAGGATAGTTAGTTTCGTCTATATACTTATTAGTTTCTGCTGTGCATATCTCATAATAGGTTTGATTGTTTGTGTCTAATCTATTTTGTGTTAAAAGAATTTTTATTAGGCGATAACCAGTTCACCCATTCCTTCTTGCTTGTTCATCGCATCCCTTTAAATAAAAAAGAACATAGTTGCATGAAAAATCATTTACTATTTAGGCGTTCGGATTATTAAGTTAACATGGATCAATTGACTAGAATGGAAGTTGATTAGTCTATATCAGCGCATCAATTGACGGTGATCAGTGGTGGGCGCCTAGATGTACATGAAAGTAGAAAAATCATGTCCCAAAGTTGATCGATCGGCATCTAATCAATTGATCTGCATCAGTTTAATTATTCGGACATCTGAATATATAAAAACATTTCTCTAGTTGCAGAGAGAGAGAGTAGAAGGGGGGACAGATCCAGTATTGGGAGTCCCATACTATCATCTCTCGTCATAATGAGAGGAAGAATTTTAAAATTCCTCACAAATCCACACAATAACCCTCATCAGTTGTTATTTCTCTACCCACGGCTATGGGTGGTCAACATGAGGAAATCTGTCCCATGTAGTAAAAGAAAAGGGACCGTTACTCATTTTGACACATGTTAGACTATCTATGGGTAATTTAATTATGGGTGTTTTAACCAAAAAATTAGCTTATCTTATTTTAATATGTATTTCTATCTTATCCTACTAATTAAGGGTAGAGTACTCATTTTTTATTTTTTTTAATCAACTAAAAATTTTGACTCAATTTATATTATTTTAAAAAATAAAAAAAATAATATTAAGATATATATAATAAAATAATATTTAAAAATTAATAACAATTAAAAAAAATATCCACTCTGCCCCACCTCTTGAGATTGAGCAAAGTTGCTCTAGAGTAACTTGGGTTACCCAGAGTACCCTTGAGTATCCTCACCCTCCTCTCCAAAGTTTGGGAGGTGTTTACCCCTGAGTAAGGGGTATTTATCCAGGAATAATCTGGCTATCAAACCAGCGTAAGTATGGTGTTCCATCACTACCTCCCATACGTGAAGATCTAACATCATATCTTAAGTTTTATTTAAAGCTACATATATATATAATAATGGAGATAAAGAAAACATCCGTTGACATTTTTCTTCTACTCACCATAAATATGGTATAATAAAAAGGAAGAAGAGAACGAGAATAGAGAAAGAAAAGGAATCCTCAGACTTTGGAAAATCAACAGCATGCGATCCCTGGTTTTGTGGAATAAAAAATAAAATAAGGATAGAGTACTCATTTTTTATTTAATTACCTTACTAATTAAGGGTAGAGTACTTATTTTTTTTTTTTTTAGTCAACTAAAAATTTTGACTCAATTTATATTATTTGAAAAAAAATAAATAATAATAATATTAAGAGATATATAATAAAATAATATTTGAAATTAATGATAATTAAAAAAAATATCCACTCTATCCTACCTCTTGAGATGGAGCAAGGTTGTCCCAGGATAACTTGGGTTACCCAGAGTACCCTTGAGTATCCTCACCCTCCTCTCCAAAGTTTGGGGAGATGTTTACCCCTGAGTAAGGGGTATTTATCCAAAAATAATCTGGCTATCAAACCAGCGTAAGTATGGTGTTCCATCACTGCCTCCCATACGTGAAGATCTAACATCATATCTTAAGTTTTATTTAAAGCTATATATATATATAATAGTAATGGAGATAAAGAAAACATCCGTTGACATTTTTCTTCTACTCACCATAAATATGATATAATAAAAAGGAAGAAGAGAACGAGAATAGAGAAAGAAAAGGAATCCTCAGACTTTGGAAAATCAACAGCATGCGATCCCTGGTTTTGTGGAATCAGCATAAGCAGAGAGAAAAACCAGAGATGAGGACCTATGGGCGGCTGCAAGATGTTGGCCTGCGGTTTTACAACTTCCACTTGTATTACTCATTCTTGTCCATCCATTTGTTATTCCCATACAAATATTAATGATTCGAGAGAAAAATAATTCACAATTATTTGAAATATTGTTAATTTGATGATTTTTTTATTTATGAATTACTTGTCAAATAATATTGTTAATTAAAGGTCTTGTCAATTTTTTCTCTCTCTCATCTCTAGCTAATAAAATTAGTTGACAATCAACCACTTAAGATTTGTCGCCATTCTAGACTTATAATAAGTATTTCTCTTAGTGATGAAGCCAATATATTCCTCGTACTTATGTAAGCTAGCTGACCTCATTTAGCCTAAGACGGAGCTCAAATAATAAGTTTTCTTTTTTTAATGTGGGAGGTTGTGATCGCCGTTCACTCGAATTGAGATGACATGCAAAGATAAGAGTTAACTCAAGAAGAAATTATTGAGAAAAATCCTCGCGCGGGCGCACGCACGCCTACGCACGCACGCACGTGTGTAGATTGTTGTGGGAAGGAGGGATTTTTTTGGCCCATATGAGACTAAGTTCTTGGCTTCCTTCTTCTTCCTTTCTATTGTGGCCACGATCTATTGGATCTACTTTTGGGCCTAGACTCATACTATTGGGCTAGGCCTATTATGAACCTCCATGCTAGAGCAGGGAATCGAGCTAATGGATCTTGGATTTGGAGTCTTCTGCTCAAGCGGACACAGGTTGGATGACATGCACAAACTAGGGTAGCTATTGGTTGTCATAGCTGGAGAGCACCATGCCTTATTTCCGAGGCTGGTAGTAGGTATTTGAGTGATGGTTGGGAGTGTTGGATATCAGTTTGCACATGTTCTAGATCTTAAAGGTCATGATAGGTCAAAGAAAGTCAAAGCATGGTTGATCAATAAGGAGGGCCAACGAGGTAGCACAATGTGTCTATTTGTGGGGCCTTATAGTTGGTAAGTTTCTACCTAAGTGTGAGGTTGAAAGATGTCTAGTAAGGGGTCTCTTTAGGGTTTGTAGGAAAGTGCTTCCTCTGATAGCTTGAGGTCGAGGGCTGTTAGCAGCACGGCAGAGTCAGAAATGTCATGGACCTCATCCTAGGCTTCAGATAGGGAGCAGGGCATGGGTGAGGCGAGAGAGGTAGGGACGGTGGAGGCAATCAGACCAGGTTGACCAACTCAAGTGTAGAAGGTGAACGGGGGCGAGGAGGAAGAGTTGGAGTAGGAGGAGATAGGTAGGTCAGTCCACCATGCAGTACAGATGGTGGTGCAGTTGGCTTAAGCATCACTAAGGAGGAGTTGATGGTGCTTCGGGAAGAGTTTAGGTCCTAACGAATTTGAGCTCATGGTAGTTGGGATAAGAACCATGTAAATACTGCCCAACGTGGCCACTTATGTATATATGAAGAGGTCGTGTAGGATGACATTAGATTTTCCATTGATCTCTTCGTTGTCGTGCTGCCATGGTACCCAAGTATAGCGTCTAGGGCTATCAAATGGGTCTAATATGTTCAAACCCAATTAGGACCTAGTAGTGTTAAGTAAGGTATATACCCATACCCTATAACTCCTCACAAGGATATATCCATACCCATTTTCTGATTATTTTTAAATAATGGATATGAGTCTCAAACTTAAACCCATAATAAATTTTTTATTTTTATAAAATATTTAATCTTGATTTTGCATACAGAATATCCAGATGATATTTTTAGATTTCAAGGCTATTTCAGATCCTATTATCGGATACAGTTATTTGGATAATATTTTTAGATTTTAAATGATTTTTTGGATCCTGTTAATGGGTGTAGACAATTTGGATGGTTTTCTCAAAATATTCAAGGCTATTTCAGATCCTGTTACCAGGTACAATTATTTTGTTTGATATTTTTAAATTTTCAATGATATTTTGGATCATGTTAATGGGTACAAATAATTTGGATGGCTTTCAATTTTTCAAAACTATTTCGGATCCTCTTATCGTGTACAATTATTTGGATGATATTTTAGATTTTCAATGATAAAATTCTAAAAAATCTTTAAAATTAAAATACACTCAACAACGACATTTTGAATCTCGATCTGAATCCATATCCTATCTGTAACTTATAAATTACTTCTTTAAATATAATAGAGAATTTTGATTTAAAAAAACTAAAAATCAAGTACATTAAACACAACATTTTGGATCTAGATCTGGATCTAGATACTACCTATAACTTAATTGCTTCATTAAATACAATAAAAATTCTAAAAAAATTTAAAAAATCAAATACACTAAACACAACATTTTAGATCCAGATCTGAATCCAGATCCTATTTATAACTTAATTGCTTCTTTAAATACAATGAAAAGTTCTAAAAATTCTTAAAAAATAAAAAACAATTGCACTAAACACAATATTTTGGATCTAGATCCAGATCCCACTTGTACAATTAACCACACCCTCAAGTCTCAACCCACAAATACATGTACAATATATAGTCGCATATACGACCACAAAATCTCACATCTGCAGCCACAAAACAATCGTAATAAATGCAAAATAACACATGTACAAGAACATATTTAGTTCTACAGACTTGTCATGTGGAAGCACAAAACACTACCATACATTCCCATTGTGATATCCAATGATAAGCATAAAATATCAAGTGAGAAAAGAGTAATAAATCTGTTAAAACTTTGACAGTACTAATGTTCGATTTGTTGTAAAATGAGGCCACTTGTATTCAAATATTTTTTTTGAAAAGTATTTGTCTTCAAATATGATTTGACACCTAGAAGCATCATCAAAACCTACATATCAAGATAAAATAGATATGATGGTTCATCAAGTAGATAATAAATTTAATGGTCGATAGTATAAATAAAATAAAGTAACTTGAAGATGAAGGAGAAAACCATCATGTGAATCATGAGAAAACCACAGTAAACACTAAAGAGAAAAGAACTACTTTCTAAATCACTCAACCAAAATAAGCAACATAAAAACCAACATAAGAACATAAAAACCCATGTGGAAGCACAATAACAACTGGATAGAGTTCAGGATCTTATATGATTCACTCAACCAACATAAGAACATAAAAACCCATGCAAGATGCAAATCATATCATAACTGAAGTTGCTGAACATAGTATAAAAACCTCCCACATATAAATGCATCAAACCTCTAATGACATGTATATGAAAATAATCCTGAAAATAAAAGATATCTTAAGCAAGCCCAAGCAATCTATCATATGACAATAGATGCTACACAAGGTAGAAAGAGCCCCTAATAGTTGAACTGAATTTATCATCCTTCATGGATTCTTAAAATATATTAAAACATTGGCTGAAAATTGTGATGAGACTGGAATAAAAGGAATACAACAAACTCTCAAAATGATGAAGGATTGCAGGAAAAGCTAAACATAAGTCATGTTATAAGGAAACCCAGGATGAGTCCTTAATAGGAGTATTATCAAAATGATTCATCATAGAACATCAAATGTTACACAAACGATTAAAGTTATAACACTTCTACAACTAGAAGCCAAAACCAAATCGCAAAAAGAAGTAAAATAACGTACATCAGGAGAAAAATAAGAGGGATATCATCATAAAGAAAAGGAGGGAAATGAAATGGCATGGAAAATTCATAGAATTGCAAAACACAATGATAAGAGTTAAAGCGAAAAATGAATATGTACAGTAGTGAACTTGACCTCGCATGAAGAAATAAAAAATTGAAACTTAGCATAAGATTACCTTCTTACACAACCAAATGAAAATTCCTCCTAAAAATTGCTCAGTTCAACTTGGATGATCTTGATATCTCAAAAGAAGCAATTTTTTTTTTTGCAAAAAAATGACAAAAAATGCAATCTAAGTTGTTCAAGAATTTACGTAAAGTCATATTTTGACACCTATAAGTATAACCATCTAGACTGGACTGGGCCCATTGGTACAAAAAGACTCCTTAGCTCCATCATGTATTAGAAAATAGTAGAAAATGCAACCTGCAACATGAAAATACCAAACAACCATTGTAGAATCAATAAAATCATTTTTGGTTCTCTAATTTCATAATCCAGGAAAATAGAACACTGGAAGCATCAACTATCATGTGGATAAACTGTGTAAGGGATGATAATCCAGAACTTGTGACTCATGTTGGGGCACCACTGTTTCTAGCCCTGCAAGAGGTCAAGCACAACTTTAATTAAAACTAGCAGAGGAATTGATCTCAGAGAAATTTGTGAAATTGGAAGCCATGAAATCAAGGTATCAAGGGCACCACAAAGCTACAAATAGACATTTGTACAAAATAGCAAAGAATAAGTAAATCATTACAACTTTAATTAAAACTTCAAAATGAATACATACTCATTATCTAGAGGTATGATTGACACAACTTCAAATGCATGACTCATGGTCGAAAGTTCATCATATGTTAATTCATATTGCCATTAGTAAACTCTAAATTTAAAATATTAACATTTTAATGAGACAATTTAATGTACCTTTCTTTGCATCTCTTAACCAATCTTGGGTGCATTTAGGGCCTGAACAGTTTCAAGAGATAAGGAGATCCTATATTGGTCAATTACTCGACCTCCAGTACTGAATGCTTGATTTCGAAGCCACAGTTGATAAGGGAATTGCTAATATATGTTGTGCCATAGCTGACAGGATAGGATGCTCTTTCTCATTGTCTTTCCACCACTATAAAATATCAAAATCTTTTGTAGAAGCCTCTACTTTTCTCTCTACGTATATCTCTAACTCAGATTTTGTTGATTGACTTGTTACATATCCTTGGAGAAATATGTTAAGTCCCAAAAGTGTGTCATTGACTACAGCACAAGAAGATAACTCAAAGACACTCCAACTCCAAAACTTGTATCATGAGAGCCGTTATTCCCTGTATGAGTTAAAATGTGTGGACTTCTAGGAACTTTTTTCACTTGCTCAGCATGTGCATTGTATGAATATTCAAAACTAGCACGCACATCATCACTTTTCTCTTTGACTTTTGAGGGGTTTGAAAAGATTGTCATATACATATATTCCATTGACTTCATTTTGTAACGGGGGTCCAAAATTGAGGCAATTGATAGCAACATGCTATTCATATCCCAATATTTCTTGAACTTTGCATGCATTTTTTCTGCCATTCTCACAATAAATAGATGTGGATGTTTTGACCAATTGTTTAACTGCAAATTAACAAGACAGAGATCATTGAAATACAAATTGGATGTTGTAGACTTCACATATGAGAATCTCTTTGTGATGGAATAAAATATGTAATGCCCCGACACGAAATATTGGAGCGGAATTACAGTTATAAAATAGTACAGAGCAAGAAAATAAATACAAACTATTGCACAAATGGGATAATACTAAATAAACTCCAATTTCATTAATAAACCACAAAAACTTTATTACAATCTCTAATATCTCCTCAACTTCATAGACTAACTATTACATCAACGTATCAGAGCCAAAACTAGGGCCCAGAGTACTTTATTGAAATCCAAACTAATACATCTGTACTAACTGATTATAACTACACTAGCTAAACTACTAAAGCAGTGGTTGCTGAAAATGGTCACTCCTGAGCATCCTCCTCAGTCCCATCCTCGTGAGTGTGGTCATCATCTGACTCACTTGAACACATGAAATAAACACGCAGGATGAGCGAATAACGCCCAGTAGGACTTAATATCTTATGAGAACAAGCATGCTTTAAATAATTAATGTTTTAATGGCAGGGTAACTAAAGAGCATAGTCATGTAGAGTGAGTAACGATAACAAGAGAACGATAGCATCTGGCACAGGGAAAATAGCACAACGAGAATGATAATAGAATGGCCATGTAACGAATATAACATGTAAATTGCACAACATTGCACTAGTAACAATAACGATTGCACTTGTATAGATAGCACTTTGATTGTCATAGATTAATCTAGATAGTATGATGGCGCTGGATGCATGCCGTAACACATCCTTGATCATTTTAACTCCCATGGGCACTGGCACTTTTCGGGCGCTCCTCCCAGGACCTGATCAGGCTCCATTGCACTGGCATTAGTCATTTCTTTATCTTAGACAACCACAAGAATGGCCAATAGTGTACCAAGAAATAGATGAGAGTAGTAGACGAGATAGACGAGAGTGTAGAGAGAACGTGAACAGATGAGAGGATATAAATAGTAGATGAGATAGGGACAATATCATAAAACACAATAAACAACGATAGTCACAATTGCACGGCACAAGGTCGTCTACCGGCAGTCTGGTAGAAATCATCACCACCCACTAGCCATGCTAAGAACACAGACTAGATGGTCCGACATGATCACAAGGTAAGAAGAGAACATACTAAGGCCATGGATCGTACTGATCCCTAAAGTGTAACGGGTTTTAGGGTACAACCAGCTCGTCGACTAAGGATGTGCACCAAAGTCAAGAAGACTTACGGAGGCCTTGACAAGGAGTCCCTGGCCGAGTCGAGAGTATTCCCGATGGAGAGGTGGTCCAAGTCAAGAGAAAGCGTGTAGAAAACTGATCTGTCATGCCTCGAGTGCTCGAAGGTCGAGGGAAAACGGTAACGGTATTCAAAACGCACGTATAAAATGAAGACAATTGTATTTAATTAAATAGGGAATTTAGTAATTTATTTCTCTAATTTACCAGATACATTATTGAATAATTTATTTTGGTCAGATGGCAAACACTAATGTTATGTGTGTGTAAGTGTAAAGAAATCATATGAGTATGATAGATCGTACAAATGGCTTTTAAATAATTAAATTTATATAATTATTACCCATTATTAATTTACTAGGTCGAAGTAATTATAACATGGTGTAATCTTGGCTAAATAAGGGTCATATAGCCTAATCAGCAAGGACATGTACGCAATTTACAGATCTGGCAGGAATTTCAAAGAGGCGACGAGGTTGCCATTCGCGATCGAGTCCCGACAGGGTTCCACAGTGCGGTATCAATCAAAACACGGCGGGGGTCCTAGCCGTGATTACTGTTGCGGCGGCCGGCCCAGGCGCGACAGCCGAACCGGTCGGTCTGGCCCGGTTCGCGCTGGAAATCGCGGCGGCATAGGCCGCCACGTTCTTAACACGACGCGCCTGCCAGGTGCGACCTAGTCCTGCTTGATACAGGTCAATCTAAATTCAATATAAAATCGCACGATGATCCAAAAATCACAAAACTAGTTTTAAACGAAGTAGACACATAGATCTATCAACATGTATGATTAATTTGACAATAAACAAGGTTTAGATATGCTTTGATTACGTTACATTTCAGTGACCTAAACAGGTGTAGTCAAGGTTCAATGAATTAATTAGCAATAGATACATGATGAAAATTAGGCAAACTAGGGGCGTTTGAAAGCTAACATGATGTAGTATTTATGAGAATTTTCTCATGGCATGGAATCAAGTATGCACGAAGTTTGAAAGCAAACATGAAGGGTTAGGTACATAGATCTAACATGGATTCAAAGAATTAATTCTCCCTCATGGGAGATCAAAATAGTGCGAAACTAAAGAGCTTTTACACATGATCATGAAGTCTCCCTAGGGTAATTTTTACACGAATTTGGCTTAAGAGATTGCCTACCTTTTTCGCGGAGTAAAGAAATCCCTAGTTGGTGACGAAAAATAGAGAAGAAAAAACCAAGCTCTAGCCCTTCTCCTCCAAGCCCCTCGTCCAAAATCGCCTCCCCTTCATCTCCCAAGTCTCCAGCAGCATTCTAGGGTTACCTAGGGCTGTATTGGAAGAGTTTTAATGTCTAATAGAGTCCTAAATGCTTAAAACTCCCCTTTTCTCTTCCAACTTCAAAAATTCCTAATTATCTCTATTAATTCTTGCATTTATCCATTTAATTGGGTAAAGAAGAGGCATAATCTCGTGGCCAAAGGGTTAGGATGGGCTAAGGGCTCTTGTTTTAGATAATTACAAGTTATTTAGTACTTATCGTAGTCCCTTACTATTAATTAATTAATTAAATCCGAAATTGGGATATTTAATCCCCATCCCATGATGGGCTTCTCACAATTAGGCCCATCCAATTAGATTTGGATCATTAGGGTAACCCATTATTAATTTAGCTTAATGGGTATTGCTTAAATTTTCTTTTATTTCACTTATTTCTCATTTATTCTAATTAAATCTATGTACCTCATTTACTTAAAATAAAAATTTTATTTTATTTAGATTTTAAAAAATCAAAGGTGCTACAAAATAACTCTAGGCAATCTTCCACAATTTTAACTCTTTCTCATTCTTCTAATGACATATATAAATGAACATCATCATCAAAGCAAATGAAATGTCTAATGATCTCTTGAAACTCACATGCTCTTTCCAACATTAGATATGTAGAGTTCCACCTAGTTGGAACATCAAGTATCAAACCCTTTGGTAATATTCCTTCTTGCATTACAAATTTCTTAAAATCTTGTATTTTTTTGGCAGAAGATCTAATGTGTCTTACAATCTTTCAGATCTTTCCCAATTCATCTCTAATTTCCTTGAGTCCAACCTGAACAATACTTTAAAATATGTGCACAACTCTAACACAAAAAAATTCACCATCCAAAAGAAGAGACCTATTCAATGATAGATCTTCATGAGCTCATGAACAAATTTGTCACTGGACAAGGCATTGTCCAAAACAATGCTACATACTTCTTGTCATGGTTCCATCAACAAGTAATTTTTTAATTGTCTTATTAATCTCCTCACCACTGTGTGGATATTCAAAATGTAAGAGTTCAGATTTTTTATTGAAGCCTCCAATCATCTGTTGCCCAGCTAGCTAGCCCAGAGGGGGGGGTGAATGGGTTGTTAAAAATTGGTCTTTGATTAATACATATTCACTAAAAGATTACACAACAACTTAAACGAAGGTTAGAGTTAGAGGAAATGAAACAGCAAGCACACAGAGCACAACCACAAGACACAAGGATTTTTATCCTGGTTCGGAACTCCTCTCCACAGGAGACCTACGTCCAGTCCCTGAGTGATACCTCAGGATTTCACTAATAAGGGTACTATCCCCCTCACGATCCTTACACCAGCCTCAACTGTCTTCCTTCAACCTGAAGGAAAACACCCACCTTGAAACCACCAGGTCTTCCTTTACCCAAGGGAAAACACCACCCTGGAAACCACCAGGTCTTCCTTCACCCAGAAGGGAAAACAACCAATAAAAAGAAGTATAAAAAAGCTTCAGGAACTAGCACAATAGCTACAATTGAAGCAAACAAGCCTCGAGAGAGAAGGAATTTTAACACTGGTTTCTCTCCAAAGACTACATTGGCTCTCACAGAAATTTTTCTTCGAGAACACTGAGAGCTAAAGAGCTAAGATTGATTGAAATGGAGTGCTTCGCTCTTGTTTGAATCACAGAAGACTTGAAGGATTGGCGATGCTTTCTTTCAGAATAATATTTCTTCAAAAGTAGTATCCTTCTCAGTCTTGAGTCTTGTATTTAAGCTTCTACTTGAAATTTGAACGTTAAAGATCCGTTGTCTCTCATCCTGGTGAACGTTAGACAGTCTGCAAGGAAGCATCTGATCTTCAGTCCTTTATCCCTTAGTACACGCCAGAGAATATTTTAATATCTTGTATCTTGGTCCAACGTTGTACAGATAAGTCTTGTCAGATATCTGCGAGCATATCAACAATAAAATAGAGGACAACTAGGACTGTCGTCGATTGTTAGTTGCAGTTGGAACAGATATTGCAATATATAGCAAAGCTCCTTTCTGTCTAGAAAGAACGTAGACAGAGTAGTATAAAAGTAGAAGATATTGTCTGCATGCATGGGAGATACGTTCAGAGAGCATTGAATGTGTAGCAGTCAAATAGACGAGATACGACTTTGACTATTCAACGTATATTAAGGAGTATTATACTGATATATCAAATGAAATCGATATGAACAAGCCCGATGCCTTTATGACTTATGAAATCGTTACTGGTAAGCAGGTTGTTATGACAATAGAAATCATTGTGAGTAATATAGAAGTCGTTATAATCATCAAAAAATCGATATGAAACTCTTAACAAATCGTTGTACCAAGCAAATCGTTTTGAGTTCTAAAGAAACGTTTGACAAGCAATCGTTACGAGGTCTAAAGAAATCGTTACGAGAACTGAAGAACCGTTACGAGAACTGAAGAAGTCGTTACGGCTAAGAAGTCGTTGTGAGTTCTAAAGAAATCGTTACGAGAACTTAAGAAATCGTTACTGCTAGATAGTCGTTGTGAGTTCTAAAGAAATCGTTACTAAACTTAAGAAATCGTTACGGCTAGAAAGTCGTTGTGAGTTCAAAGAAATCGTTACGAGAACTTAGAAATCGTTACGGCTAGAAAGTCGTTGTGAGTTCTAAGAATCGTTACGAGAACTTAAGAAATCGTTACGCTAGAAAGTCGTTGTGAGTTCTAAAGAAATCGTTACGAGAACTTAAGAAATCGTTACGGCTAGAAGTCATTGTGAGTTCTAAAGAAATCGTTACGAGAGCTAAAGAAATCGTTACAACAGACAAGTCGTTATGCTTTCTAAAGAAATCGTTGCGATGTCTTATAGAATCGTTGCGACGGTCAGGTCGTTGCGCTTCCAATGAATCGTTGTGATGTCTTATAAAATCGTTATGAGATCTTTAACAATCGTTACGGTATCGATTTGTTTTGAAACATCACGACTTTTCGGTCAAAGGAAATCGATCATAATACTTGTGAAATTGTTATGATGACTATTGAAATTGATATGAACTTATAAAGGAATCGTTCTGATTATCAATAGAAGTCTTATGAAGTATGAAGTATGATGAGAAGTCGATGTGATGACTTGGAAAGATTGTGAAGTGAGAGTCTTACCTAATTGTCTTGAACTTTCTTTTACTTTTATTTCCTGTCCTTAAGGCTCAAGTATTCATTAGTAATGTTTTGTTAATCATCAAAATTAATATATATAAGTGAATTAATTTATATGGAGAGAGTTTGGTCATCAATCTCCCCCTTTTTCATGATGACAAAATATACAAAACAACATTATGAAAACAACATGTTTTTCAGAGTTGTATTAGTTTTCTCCCCCTTTTTGTCAATAAGCAAAAAGATAGTCTATGAGACAAAGAAGAGAAAAGCTTTGTATTAATAGGAGTAAGATAATACAAAGGAGACAAGAGGGAGGCATGCTGAGAAATAACAGTCCATGCCTTGATCTCTATGTCTTCAAAAGTCTGGCGGAAAACCACAGGAACAACTGAGAAGAAGCACCCATGGCTGGAGAGATCCTCTGAATGTAAAGCTGTCGCTGTTCTTCCAGAATTCTTCATACTGATCTTTATCTAGGATGAATCGGAGTAGGTGCTCTTTCCAAAGCTGGCACGATGGAGAAATCTTCAGAGAGATTGGATAAAATCTTCTGATCAAGCAGGTCCTACTTCAGAGCATAGAAGGCAGTATATCTGGCTGCCCACTGAACATAGATCTCTTGAATGAGATTTATGGAGTTGAGATCCATGAAGGCTTCGGCTGATAGAATGGGTTTAGCTTGACGGACCAAGGAACTGTTGATGGCTTGCAACTGAAGATGGGGTTCCTTGTAGAGCGTTTCCCATATGGTGGGAGAAAGCCGCTCACACTCAGAGATGAGTGGAGCCAAAACTTGAGAGGAAATGCGGCCAGAGTGTATTCTCTGAAGATAAACCGCAAAAAGGAAGGCATTCTACCCTGCTTAGCTGACATTCTGCCCATCTGCTTAGCAAACATATCTAAGGCATGGGAGCCTGCATCTGAGTCAAACACTAGGAGTGTAGCTTTGGCAGAAGAACTGGAGGGTCAACTTTCAGAACGGCAAAATCCACTGTGAGGGGAAGATTTAGTGGTTGTTCTGATCTCAGCATCACTATGGTTGAATGAAACTGGTAGAACTGGACTTCAGGCAGCTTGTTCAAGTAGCAGAAATCACTGTACAGCTGGAAGTTCTTGGCAATTCTAATCTCTTTCAGAATGAAGGGTCCCCAAGAGTTCTTATGTTGAAGAGTAAACCACTCAGAAAGAGTGAGTGGGTGAGCTCGATGGGTAAGGGATTCTGCCCTGGCAGTCAAGTATTTGGTGTGCTGAGCCTTGTTGCCCTTGACATTGGCCCACTGATCTTCAGTCTTGAACTCAATGCCCTCAAGGATTTTGGATTTTTTAGGGTGGGACAGCTGGGTAAAAGAAGAACAATGTTTAGATGCTCCGAGAGGTTGAGGAAAGGAATACCATAGACGTGGAGAGGATGCACTTTTGAAGGTATTCCCTATAGAGGGTCTTCTCTGAGGTTCGAGAGTAAGAGAGTACCAAAGAGGAGGAAATAATGGTGAGGAGGGGATGCTGACAGAGGATGAATGTTTCCTCTTTTTCTTGGCAGGACTGGGAGGATCAGTCCTGTGGATATGAGTGGCAGTGGAGAGAATGGTGATGAGGGTATTTCTCTCAAAATCATCCAGAATATTAGTGTCAAAGACACCAAGAAGTAGAGGTTTTTCCAAAGGAAGGTGACAGAGGAAGGAGGAGTAGGAGGATAGAAAGATGTTTGGATTAAAGGATGTAGATGGGAACGGGAGTGGTTTGAGTGAGAGGAGAAGAAGGTGAGAATGATGATGGAGGTGAGGTGTGAGAGGGAGTGGGAGAGAAAGAAGGTTGAGATGAAATGAGAGAGGAAGATGGTGGGTGCGAGGCATAGGATGTTTTACAGTTGGTGGTGCTAGAGGGGCTGTAGAAGGAGATGTGGGTGAGGACAGGGTTGGAGTTGCAAGAGTAGAAGTGTCAGGGGCCTTAGTGGCTACAATGGGCTCTTTCCCTTTTGCATGACCCTCTTGACAACTGCAGACGGCCCAGATGGCCATGATGCTGGCACTGATGGCCCTGGTGGCCCTGATGCTTGAGCTGAAGGCCCTGCTGACCGAGACTCTTGAGCTGGAGGCCCTGGTGGCCGAGGAACAGCTGCTGATCTGCTCTGAGTAGCTGCAGGAGAAACTCCACTTGACTTTGAAAGATTTGCAATCATGGACTTCATATCAGACATTTCCTTATTGAACCACTTCATTGCATTTCGGACTGAAGATAGCTTAGAAGTGATCGAAGCTTGACTAGCAAGTATCCCTTGCACACTGGTCTGAACTGATGATAAAATATCTCCTTGAGCCTTCAACAATTCCATAACTGGCTTCAGATTTACTTTTCTGTGGTTCTTTCTTGGCTTTCTGTGAACTACTCTCTTTTGTTTGCTCTGCTGAGTGACAGGCTCCTCAATATTAACATGGCTTGACCTTGGGCCTTCACTTACAGGAACGCTGGCAGGAGATTGATTTTCCAGAGATGGTGCATCTGCCTCAGGAGCATTCTCTAACAATGGTTCCTCATTGCCAACTTGCTCCCCCTGAATAGGAGCATGGAGATCAACATTTTCTTGCTCCCCCTGGGCAGGAGCTTCCTCCAAAACAATCTGTTGAATGTGACCTTCTGCCGCGGATTCTGACAACTCAGGCTCTTTAGCACTTTGCTCCCCTTGGCTAGGAGCTACTTCCACAATCACTTCTTGTTGAGTGGCTGCTTGCACCTCAACATTAACAACTGATTCAGTCAAATTTCTGTATGGCCTGGTGCCATAGCTTCTTCTTCATCAAGTCCACCTGCTTTTGAAGCAACTGAGGAGGAGGGAAGGGAATCTAAAACCTCTCTTAAAATAGAGGCAACAATGGAGGTGGGCAAAGGATCTGCCACACCTTCTGTAGCTTCTTCCATTGATTTCTGGAGGATGAGATTCAACCTCCAAGAGGGGTGAACTGGAAATCTGTACTTGATCTGCCACTGCTGGATCTGCTGCTGCTTGCTCTACTGCTGCTGATCTGACCTCTAATTCTGCTGGAGGATCTGCTGCTTCTTCTTGAGTTTCTGGAATATCTCCGATAATGGCTTCTCCCTCTACCACAGAGGTCTTGGTCCACATCCCATTCTGCACTGAAAAGCCACTTTTCTTTAAATTCCTGGACCTTATAGACTGGCCCATCATTTCCACAACTGCTCCAGATACATTAACTCCAAAATGCTTGAAAATCTTGGTTAGGAGATGAGCGTAGGGCAAGGATACATTCAATTTGCTCTTTGTCCCAGATTTGAGCACTAGCAAACTTCATTCTCTCCAACATGACTACGGCCAGGTTAATCTCCTTATTCTGGATTACCCATAACATCATATCTGAATCTGCCCTAGTGCAAGATGAGAAAGTAGCACTCCGCAGAACCATAATTTGGCAGATAATGAAATGGAGCAGACGGTTGAATGCAGATCTTTGATTGATATCTAATTTTCCAGCTTTCAGCCTGAAACCTGGACCTATAATGCCAGTCCCTTTGCTTCATCGTTCACGTTGTGAACCCCACTATGTCCAGATGTCTTCACTCCAAACAACGTGTGCAATAACTCATGGTCTACCTTGATTTGGATACCCTTTACTGAGGAGACAAGGACCCATCTGCTTCTGACTTCAAACACACAAAAATGCTTTCACCAGGTCCGGATAGCTTACCTCGGTGAAAGTAGCAACATCCATCCACTGCATCCTTCTCAGGCTTCTACTAAGCTGCCCATGCCATTCTTCTCTAGATTCTGAACATCCACTGCCTTGTTTCCGCAAATCTTTGTCTTGAAGAAGTAAACCTTTCCTGCTCCTTTGGGGACAAAAACTCAGCACTGTAGCCCCCTACACTTCCGGAGATCATCGGAGCGGCCATGGGTAGAGAGAAAAAAACGTTTAGAGAAGGAGATGATGGAAGAGGGAAGCCCTCTAGGATTCTTCGCGGGAGAAGAGGAAGCTTCAAATCTTGCAGAGAGTCGATGCCGGAATCGTTAGTCATCGGCTTTGGGCGAACAATAAATGAAAAGGGTAAAGGTGGAAGATGAGTCATTCCCAGAATGATTTGACTAATTAAGAAATACTTTATCGAAAAATGAAGCGCGAAAAAGGCGGTAATGGCAAGAAAGCGACAAAAAGATTTGACGAGTCAAACTGATTTCAACACAACACCGGTCAAAGAATGTAGATAAACTGAGATTTGCTTATTGTTAAGAGAGAGAAAATTTCGTTTTAATCTAAAATTTTTTATGTGCCAATTTAAATACAGAAATCTTTTCACAAATTGCACATCCCTAATTCCTTCTAAGAGATGTAAATCTCTCTTCAGGTAGGGCTTTTGTGAAGATGTCTACCAGTTGACCATTTGTATCTATAAAAGAAATTTCTAATTACCATTAGCTACATGATCTCGAATGAAATATATATAACCTCAAGTGTTTAGTCCTTGAGTGTTGCACTGGATTCTTGTGAGGTTGATGACACTTGTATTATCACACAATAGTGGAATTGACTTGATATGAATGCCGAAATCCTCAAGTTGTTGCTTTATCCATAGGTTTGTGTATAGCAACTTCCAGCAGCACATATTCTGCCTCAGCTGTTGATAGAGCTACTGAGTTTTGTTTCTTGGAGGACCAAGATATCAGACATCCTGCAAGAAACTGACAACAACCACTGGTACTCTTTCTAACTACTTTGCATCCAGCATAATCAGCATCAGAATATCCTACTAAATTTATTTCACAAGACTTTTGATACCAAAGACCTAAATCATGAGTTCTAACTAAATATCTGAAGATTCTTTTTACAGAAATTAAATGAGACTCTCTAGGGTCTGCTTGATATCTAGCACACATGCATACACTGAATAAAATGTCTGTCTACTTGCTGTTAAGTAAAGTAATGACCCTATCATACCTCATAGTTCTTTTGATCTACCTTTTTACCATTTTGATCACTGTCCATTCTAGTTGATGTGCTCATTGGCGTTGACAGTGGCTTCGCCCTTCAAAACCAAATTTCTTTAATAGCTCTTTGGTGTACTTGGCTTGACAGATGTGGGTGCCTTCCTTCCCTGCTGATTTGTAATCTAAGGAAGTAGTTTAGCTCTCCATCATACTCATTTCAAATTCTCCCTGCATAAGTTTTTCAAAGTACTTGCAAAGAGACTCATCAGTAGATCAAAAAGAATATCATCTACATATATTTGTACAAGAAGTATAGGTTTGACTTTAGATTTTATAAATAATGTACCATCTGAAGGATCGAAATAAATGTGTGGAAAAGATCTAGAAGGGGGGATGAATAGATCTTAGCCACTTTTGCGGAAGCTTAAATAATTTTTAAAACTATTTAGAATCAGAGGCAATGTTATCAGTGAAAAGCTACTGATCTGATTAGATTGGAGTGAGTTGAAAAACTTAGTGAATCAAGTTGATTAAGTGAATTAAAAACGAATCCTATGCAAGCATCTAGCGGATGAATCAGTCAAACCACAGAAACAAATGCACAAGGATTTTTAGGTGGTTCGGAAATCACCCATGTGATTCCTACATCCACCCCTCACAACCCGTGAGGATTCACTAACACAACTGGGTAACACACCCACTGGAGCCTGACAACTCCAACACTGAAGAGCTTACAACTCACCCACTTCTAGAGCAAGACTACTCTAGAACAACTGAGCAAGACTGCTCAACCCACACTTGAGTTTGACAACTCAACACTGAGCACAACGGCTCACAACAACCTGAGCACAAGGCTCACACATAGACTTGCTAGACACCAACTTAAGACATAGATCCTCTAGCAACAGATCTAGTCGAAGTTTGAGAACTCTAAAGAGAATTATGCAGAAGTACTTGCATAATCTCAAGAGATATCTCAGAAGAACAGAAGAAATGTAAAATTGAATTGAAAGTCTTCGTTCTTCAGTGTACTCCCTTGTAGAGACTTGAATGGGAAGAAGAATGTGAAGCTTGAAGTCCAAGTCGATGCTCTGCAATCTGAGAAGTTGGATCTTCCTCGAGTTCTTCACCAAAGGAGTCTTCTACAGGATCTGCTTCCTTGGAATGCTTCGAAGGAATCTACAGGAATCAAATTCCAATTCCCACACCTTGAATGGGTGGGAATTAGTCTTCTGGAAGCAATTGGAGAGCAGAGGAGGAGACACGAGCTCTTCTGGCCGCTAGGAGCTTCTTGGAGGCTCTGAGAGAGTTGGTTTCTTCTCACACTTGAAAACAGGCCGAAAAGAACCTTTTATATCCTTAGGATTCCAAAGATACCCTTTTGGGGTACAAGGGCACGCTTTCCTAGGAAGATTCTGATCGCCCTAGAAGGACACGTGGCAGCCATCAACTTTTAAGATGAAAAGTTTCCGTAGTGTGTCGACCTGCCCTGGTGGTTGTGTCGACACACTGTCCCAAAGATGGAAAAACCTGTTCTGGGAGGAAGGTCCCGTGTCGACCTGCTCTTGAGTGTGTCGACCTGCTGTCCCAATTCCTCAAACTGGCTGTTCTGGGAACTGGGTCTAGTGTCGACCTGCTCTGGGAGTGTGTCGACCTGCTGTCCCAATTCCTCAAACTGGCTGTTCTGGAACTGGGTTAGTGTCGACCTGCTCTGGGAGTGTGTCGACCTGGGTACCCTTGATCTCTGGAAAACTGCCACTCGTGTCGACACACTCTTGACATGTGTCGACACACTCTTGACATTTTTGCACAATTTCTCTTTGAGTCTGTGTTGATGTGTCGACACCATTGATGGGTGTGTCGACACTCTTTGCATAAAAAAGTTTGTACCTGAAAAAAAACACATATATCATTAGTTAAATGATTTATCATTGCCATAAATGATAAATGTGGTTTGAAAAATGCTTTTTGAGCATGACTTTCAGGTATGATGCTTTTGACATGTTCCAATTAAAGTTTTAAGAACACTTTTGTCATCATCAAAATAGGAGGGAAATGATATGAATTAGGCATTCAACCCAACAATCTCCCCCTTTTTGATGATGGCAACATTAAATCCATATTTGAATGTGGTTTTGATGAAGTGTGATTTTTTAAGCAATTTTAATTGTTTGAGTTTTGTTTTCTTTTTGTTCATACTTGTCAATGTCCTTTTGATATTGTTCAGTAACAATTGATGATATTTTGTGAGATACAAGTTACTTGAAATTAGAAGTTTTGTGCACACAATGTCAACAATTGAACAAGTATTCACACACAAAGACAAAATTGTATTGAATCCAAACAAACCATTCATTTCATTCATTTCATTCAAAAGATCATTACATTTCATTCTCTCTCCCTCCTTTGACATTATCAAAAAAATGTACATTAGGTAGAAGATGGAGGAGGAGGAATTGGAGCTAGAAGACTCTCAATATCTGACAATCTTTATCCATGATTTCAAAAATTGTCATTTAGGAAAGATATCAATTCTGGTGGAACAGGAGGCCCACCAGAAGATGTGGATGGTTGGAATGAGGGTTGTGGAGAAAATGAGGAAGCTGAGGTGAGAGAGGATCATGAAAAGGACTGACATTTTCATTAGGAGCTTGATCCTCATGCATAGGAGGCTGATCCTCTTGACTTAGAGGCTGGTCCCCTTCAGCTGGAGGCTGTTCCTCCTGTGCTTGGGGCTGATCCCCTTGAGCCTGAGGCTGGTCCTCCTGAGGTTGGGGCTGTTCCCCTTGGTCTTGAGGCTGTTCCTCTTGAACTGGAGGAGCCTCAACCACAGCTGGTCCTCTTCTAATTTGATTTCCCTCCAATCTAAATCCCATAAACTTCTGGATATTCTTGAAAG
This sequence comes from Colocasia esculenta, assembly GCA_014218235.1. Taxonomy (NCBI): domain Eukaryota; kingdom Viridiplantae; phylum Streptophyta; class Magnoliopsida; order Alismatales; family Araceae; genus Colocasia; species Colocasia esculenta. Next base: position 112,694,457 of record CM024762.1, read on the forward strand.
TGTAGATGTTTGACTTGGGAATGGATTGGGATTTTTCATTTTCCAATGGCACACCAAAGTGCTTGAACACTGAGGTCAGATGTGCTCCATAAGGTAGAGATCTCTTGAGGTCTGCTCTTGTAGTTTCAGAAATGATTTGATAAAGAATCACATGAAGGTTGACCTTGATATCTTTGACCATGCAATAGAGTATGAATCTCTGGATATCTGTCAATCTATCCCTCCCACCACCTTGAGGGGTAACTATGGTTGTCAAGATGTGGTGAATTACCCTTAATACAGGTGGAAATGAGTTGGCATTAAACCTTGTCACATAGGTTTGTTTGGGATCTGATGGATCTGCAGGATGGCCTGTCAAGATTGAGTAGGCTTCATGTAAGTCAATTCAAATTCATGGTAGTCAGCCCCTTCATCTGGTACTTTGAAAATAGAGGCAGCTACTGCAGTTGGCATGACTATATCTATCCCCTTGACTTTGGATTCAAAACCTTTCTGTGCAGGTGAGGTTCTTGTAGAACTCTCTAACTAACCTTGGATAGCAGACTTGAAATTCAGATATAAAGGGTATCCAAGATTGGAAGGAAAAGTAGGTTTGAATTTCGGGGAGAGAGTCTGCTAATTGGGTGTCTGTAAGGTCTAGAATTCTTGGCTTCAAAATCAGTTTGGCAGCACTCACGGATTCTGAGGGAATGTCCTCTTGAGAGTCAGAAGAGGAGGAGGTAGATGATTCCTCAGGATGGTCAGAGGAATCCCCCGAAATCTCTGGTCTAGGGTTTGAAACTTGTCTACCTCTGCCAGTAGTGGAGGTCCTACCTCTCTTGAAGCTCTGAGAGGTGCAGAAGAGGATCCTGGAAGCTCTGCAGGATCATTTCTCCGCTTGGTCTTCTTTCCATCTGTTCAACTGGAACCTGTGCCGGAACCGGCTTGAAGAGGCCTGAGACCTTGCGCCACGGCGGGGACCAAGCTTGCGGACCATGGTGCAGGAAGGAGTGGAATTTCAGAGAGGAGATGGAAGATTGGAGAGGTGATTGAAGATTAGAGAAAGATGGTGAAAATTTCTTGCCGGAATGGTGAGAGTTTGGCCGTCGGGTCGACCTGATGCCCAAAAAGGGATGCAGTGGTACACTGCCCCGCAGGAACAACAAGGGTTTAAGGTGAACCCGAAGGATTTGAAAAGGTTCTGGCAAGAAGGCAGTGTCGACACATGAGGAAGGGTGTGTCGACCTGACTGGGATTGTGTGTCGACACGAGAGAGAATTGTGTCGACACAGCCTTTGAGAGAAATGTGAATTTTTGAGAGGAATTTTTGAGATATTTGGGACATCTTTATAATGATAAATAATGAGAGGAATTATCATTTCAAGGATTTTTAAGAGGCCTAAAAATTCATTTGTTGTATTTTGCAAAAATTCATTACAGTTCAAGTATTTCACACAATTTCCAACAGGATATTAGCATTCCAAGACTTGAATCAACAAAATGATAAATTGAGGGATATAATGTATCTAATAATCAACTAAAAACTACCATGGTTCTCAATTTTCAAGAATTAAAGATATCATCTAGACTAAATACAATTGTGTTGAAAGTAAAACATAAACTTTAAGAACAACTTGATGAAGGAGGAAGATGATTCTTTCTAAACAAATCTCCAATAATTTCATATTTTATTTTTTAACAAACTATCAAATGATATAAATCTCTTTCACTCAAGTGCTAGTGCTTTTTACACACCATAGTCCCTGGATACTTAAGATTTAGTCATTGTCAAGTCTCAAAGGGGGGTTAAATGATGACCTTTTGACATGAAAATATACGTTTTGTAGACGCCAATATTTCCAGTTACTCAGTCATCATCAAAAAGCATAGCACATAATTGCTTAAATTTTGAGGTTATTTTCAATTTAGATCCCCTTTGAACAGAGTTAACAATAATGCCTCATGACATGCATAGCACTTCATTCATTGTGAAGGTGTGCAGTTTCTCAGCACAGATGTCATTGCTCTGTTGGTTACATATTTTGGAGAGTTTGTAAGATAGAATTCAAATACATCCAGTCATCAGTTGCAAACAAGGAAATGTTTTAAGTTCAAGACACAAATTGTACTTTAGTTAGGAAGAGATCTGAGTTTCTGTGGATTGAGAGACATAGTGGAAAGTTGATTAGTAAAAAATATAATGTATCACTCAAGGTTCATTTTGAGACTCTAGACTTTAGAATGAGGACATCATGCAAGGAATTGATGAAATGCAAGAAGGGTTTTGAAATTTGCAAAAAAAATGACTTGTGAATTTTCTAGCTCCCCCTGAGATGATGATTTCAATCATTTTTATCAAAATAAAGATATGCATTTTTTGAAATCAGAAAGAATGTTTCTTTTTGGATAACAAAGATTTCTTCTCCAACAATTGTATATTCATTTCTTGGTACTTGGCGGAGACACATACTCTCGCATAGTGAAAGTGTCCAGACAAGCATAACCTGTCCTTCTCCAAGTCACCATTTGATATACCAAGAGATTTCAATACAATAAGAGTTGAAGAATTATTATCAAAAAGAAATGAAGGTTAAAACTGTGCAAGTTTTGAAATCAGAAAAGAAATTCTCTTTGAACAATAAAAGCTCCCCCTCGACTATTGCATATTGACTTCTTAGTACTTGGCGGAGATATGTTCTCACGCATAGTGAAAGTGTCTAGACAAGCATAACATGTCCTTCTCCAAATCACTATTTGATATACCAAGAAGTTTCAACACAATCAGAAGTGAAGAATTTATTGTAAAAAGGGAAATGGAATTGAAAAGAGAGAGATATGAGCAATGTAGCTTGAGGAAGCAAGGAGTTATGAAATACAAAGAACTCCCCCTTAGACAATGCATAGCACTCAACCCAAACTTAAGAGAGATCAGAAGGATGGACATTTACAAAGACCAAGTTCTCTCCTTAAAGATGAGAATCTATTTTCAGGAAGGGGTTTGTGAATATGTCTGCAATTTGTTTTTCAGTTTCAATAAAATGGAGTTCAAAAGATTTCTTTGCAACCTCATCTCTCAAGAAATGATGCCTGATTTCAATGTGTTTTGTTCTAGAATGCTGAATGGGGTTTTTAGAAAGATTGATTGCACTTGTGTTGTCACATAGGATGGGTACACACCCTAAATCTTGGTTATAATCAAGAAGTTGATGTTTCACCCAGAGAATCTGAGTTCCACATCTACCTGCTGCAACATATTCAGCTTCTGCTGTTGACAGAGCCACTGAATGTTGCTTCTTAGAAGCCCAAGAGATAAGGCACCCACCTAGAAATAGACACAAGCCACTTGTACTTTTTTATCTAACTTACATCCAGCATAATCAGCATCACAGTAGGCAAACAATTCTAACTTGCAACCAGCAGGATACCAAATTCCTAAGTCACATGTTCCAACAAGATATTTAAAAATTCTTTTCACAGCAAGCATATGACTTTCTTTAGGATTAGATTGGAATCTAGCACATAAGCACACACAAACTGAATGTCAGGTCTAGAAGTAGTAAGGTAGAGCAGAGAGCCATCATACCTCTGTAGGTCTTTGGATCTACTGACTTACCAGATGGGTCTTCTTCTAGCTTAGCATTTATTGCAATGGTGTACTTGAATGTTTAAGGTTCTGATAGTCAAACCTTTTCAGTAGCTCCTTGACATATTTGGTTTGACTGATGAAGATTCCTTCATTTGTTTGGTTAACCTGCAATCCCAAAAAGAATGTTAAATCTCCCATTAAGCTCATCTCAAATTCATTCTTCATTTGATTTGAAAATTCAGTGCAAAGGCCTTTATTGGTGGAGCCAAAATTATGTCATCAACATAAATTTGGACTACAATTATTTGATTTTTTACTGTTTTTGTGAACAAAGTTTGATCAACATTACCTCTAGAATATCCTTTCTCAAGTAAAAAGGAACTCAAACGATCATACCAAGCTCTTGGAGCTTGTTTAAGACCATAGAGTGCCTTATTAAGCTTGAAAACATGGTTAGGATATTTTCATTTTCATATCCAGGAGGTTGTTCAACAAAAACATTTTCCTTTATATATCCATTTAGAAAAGCACTTTGAAATCCATTTGATAGACCTTAATTTCATGGAGGATGCAAAAGCAAGGAAAATTCTCACAGCTTCTAGTCTAGCTACAGGGGCATAAGATTCTTCAAAGTCAATTCCAAATTCTTGGTTATACCCCTTTGCAACTAGCCTAGCTTTGTTTCTATTACTGACCAGCTTCATTCAATTTATTTCTGAAAACCCATCTAGTGCCAATCACTGCTTGGTCACTAGGTCTAGGCACTAATTCCCACACTTGATTTCTTTCAAATTGATGAAGTTCATCATGCATAGCATTAATCCAATCAGAACTGGATAAGGCTTCATCAATTGACTTGGGTTCAATTTGGGAAATTAGAGCTAGTGAGTCTTCTTCAATGTTTTGCAAAAAGGATGATCTGGTCCTAACTCTATCATTTAGGTTGCCAACTACACTGTCTAATGGGTGGTCTTTTAGAAAACGAGGTTCAGAAATTACCTGTTGAGAAGTGCCCACTTCTGGAGCAATATTACCTGAACCACTAGAAGATGGTGAGTTGTTGTTCAGTTTCTCTTCAATGTTATTAATCTCCTCAACGGTTGGTGAAGAATCCACAATGAGGTCATCCTCTTCACTGTCTTGTTTTTCCCTGCAAGATTTAGAATCATTAGTGGAAAAGGAATTTCATCAAAAAAACATGTGGTGACTCTTCAATAGTTTGGTTTTCAATATGTACACTTTGAAAGCCCTTGACACTTCTGAATAGCCAAGGAAGATAGCTTCCTGACTCTTAGCATCAAACTTGTCAAGGTTTTCTTTGTTGTTATTGTGTACAAACACTTGCACCCAAAAGTTTTGAAGTAGCAACAGTTGGCTTTTGTTTTTCAATAATTCATAGGGGGTTTTCTTGATTTTTGGTCTGACCAATGCTCTATTGAGTATGTGGTTTGCTGTGTTCACAGCTTCAGCCCAGAAGGATTTGGGCAAGTTACTCTCAAGAAGCATGGTTCTAGCCATTTCCACAAGAGTTCTGTTCTTTCTTTCCACAACTCCATTTTGTTCTGGAGTTCTTGGTGAAGAAAACTTGTGGAATATCTGAAATTCAGCACAAAAATCAGAAAAAGATGTGTTTTCAAATTCACCCCCATGATCAGTTAAGATGTTTTTGATTTTATATGGATAAGTGGTTAAGACAGTGGTACAAAAGTTCCTGAATTCAAGGCATGCATCACTTTTGTGAGATAGAAAAATAACCCAGGTAAATCTAGTAAAGTCATCAATGATTACAAATCCATATCTTTTGCCACTCAAGCTTAGAACTCTTGTTGGCCCAAAGAGGTCCATGTGAAGAAGTTCTAGTGGCTTAGATGTGAGTACATCATTGAAGACTTTAAAGGATTTTCTAGTTTGTTTTCCTTTAGCACAGATCCCACAAATTTGACCTTCAACACTAGAAAAGGATTTAGGAAGACCTTTAACCAATTCAATCTTAACAACTTATTCATTGTTCTGAAGCTTGCATGGCCAAGTCTTTTGTGCCAAGTCCATGCAATTTCATCTTTATTTGCAACAAAACAAAGATTTTCAGAAAAGTTTTATTAAGGTTGATCATGTAGACATTGTTTTCTCTTTTTCCAAAGAATTTGATTTTATCAGTTGATGAATCTATTATCTTGCAAAAATCAGATTCAAACACAACTTTGTGACCTTTGTCACATAGTTGGCTGATACTGAGCAAATTATAATCAAGTCCATCAACTAACAAGACATTATCTACAGAGTTTGAAGAAGTTTGACCAACCTTACCAGATCCAATGATCTTTCCTTTATTTTTACCTCAAAGGTGACTGACCCTCCCTCCTTTTCAAGCAGGAATGAGAATTTGGCTCTATCCAGTCATATGTCGTGAACCCCACTGTCAAGAAACCATACATTTGTGTTGGGTGCACGACTTCCCTGCAACAAGATCAGTGGAGAGAAGATTTTGGTACCCAAACAGAGTTGGGACCATCAGAATGATTTAACAAAGACAGCAAATCCTTTCTCACCCAAATTTGATTTGTTTTAGATTTTTGTTTTGTTACTTTGGTGTTTTCAGCATTTTTCTGTTTGTTCTTTCTTTTAGGAATGAAAGCACCAAGATCTTGTTTTTGGTAGGAGGGGAGTTTTTCATTTGAAAATTTGAGTTCATAGAAGGAGGTGGAATCCATGGATTGTGTTGGTACATCCAGAAATTTGGATAAGGGTATTGAGGATAATACCAACAGGGATTTTCATACCATTGGTTCCAAGGATTAATCCAATTTTCTTGAGGAGCTGTCTTGGAGGTCCAAGGTTTTTCATGGATCATTTCTTTTCCCTTTTTCTTATTTCTCAGATTTTATTTGAATTTTTAGTTGAGTTGATTATGGTTTTTGGTGTTGAACAGGTCGACCTGTCAGGGGACTGTGTCGACCTGACAGTCTTCTTTTGTTTTTGAATTTTTGATTTGTTTTGAGTTTTGTTTGGGGTTTTTGTTTGGGGTTTTGTTTGCTGTTTGTTGGATTTCAGTGTTTTCCAGATTGGGACCTTTAACAAAGTTGATTAATGGTGCTTTTCCCTTTTTCTCACCAGATTATCTTTTGTTGATTTCTTTTTGTTGAATCCCAATCCATGAGATGTGGTTGTCTGTTGGATCCTAGCAATGCCTCTAGGTTATCTTGGCCTTTTGTGAAGGTTTGGATAACCTCCTCCTTTTCCTTTAGCTGGTTTTTAAGAATTTCAATTTCTTCAATTTTCTGTTGTTTTTCTTGTTTTTCAATTTCCAGCTTTTCATTTAAATTTCTGAAGTCTTGGGAGGCCTTCTGAGAGGCAAGCTTTAAATCATCAATTTGGTTCAGTAAATTTTCTTTTTCTTCAAGCAATTCTGTTACTTCAGATTCCAGTTCACAGTTCTATTGTTTGAAGATTGGTTATGGTAAAGATTTTCAATTTTCTTTTTGATGTGTTTGTTTTCTTTTCTCATTTCAGAGTATCTTTCTACCAATTCAGCATACACATCCTGCCAATCTTCAACACTATAATCTTCAAAGGAAGTATTTACCTTTCCATCTGTGCTGTTGGCCATGAAGCAAACTTCCTCACTCTCTGAGCTTGAGGACTTCTCTTCTTCTTCCTCACTTGTGTCTTCATCAGACCAAGTGGCTACCATGGCCTTGGGCTTCTTGTATTTCTGGAATCTTTTGTGCTTTTCCTTTTTGTTCTCAGGACACTCCCTTCATGTGTCCTGGCTTGTTGCACTGTAACAGATAACATTCTCATCAGGTTTATGATTCTTATTGAAATTGGAAGAGGAAAATTCTTCTTACCTGGGGAAAATTCTTTTTCCCAGTCATTTTCCCTTTCCTATATTTCAAGAATTTCCTGAATTGTCTGGTCATGAGGGCAATCTCATCCTCATTTGACTCAGATTCTTCAGAACTTGTTTTATCCTGATTTTTATCTTTGTTGCTTGAAGAGGCTTTGAGTGCCATAGGCTTGGTCTTAATGATAAGATCTTCATTTCTTCTTAAGTTTATTTCATACGTCATTAAAGATCCAATCAATTCATCCAAAGACATTTTGGATAAATCTTTTGAATCTTCAATAACAGTGGCCTTGGTATGCCAAATTGAAGAAAGTGAACGCAAAATTTTTCTTACCAATCTGCATCAGTATACTCCTTACCCAAAGCCTTGAGTCCATTGACAATCACCATAAATCTGGCAAACATTTCAGAAATAGATTCATTAGATTTCATCATGAAAAGTTCATATTCTGAAACTAAGATATTTGCCTTGGTCTCCTTGACCTGAGATGTTCCCTCATAGAGTAGTTCGAGTTTATCCCACATCTCTTTGGCAGATTTACACATAGAGATTCTCGAATACTCCTTGGGATGGACAGCACATTGAATCATGTTCATGGCACTGTAATTCAATGTAGCTCTCCTAATTTGTTCCCTCGTCCAGGTTTCTTCCTCACCCTGGTTTTCATAGGGACCAGCCTCAACTACTTTCCAGATCTCATAGTTCTGGGCCCTTAAGAATACTTGCATTCTGTTCTTCCAATAAGAATAGTCCAAACCATTAAAGAATGGTGGCCTATTTATGGAATGGCCCTCAGCTATGAAACCTTTGAGTCCATGACACTTAAGTAAATGCAAAGAGAAGTAGTTGAGCAAGCAAGCAACAAACAACCAGACAAACAGACAAACAAACACTCAATACTCAGAAACAAAAGCTGCTCAGTTCAAATCAGATCGATGTAAACCCCTCTGATACCAATTGAAGGATCGAAATAAATGTGTGGAAAAGATCTAGAAGGGGGGGATGAATAGATCTTAGCCACTTTTGCGGAAGCTTAAATAATTTTTAAAACTATTTAGAATCAGAGGCAATGTTATCAGTGAAAAGCTACTGATCTGATTAGATTGGAGTGAGTTGAAAAACTTAGATGTGAATCAAGTTGATTAAGTGAATTAAAAACGAATCCTATGCAAGCATCTAGCGGATGAATCAGTCAAACCACAGAAAACAAATGCACAAGGATTTTTAGGTGGTTCGGAAATCACCATGTGATTCCTACATCCACCCCTCACAACCCGTGAGGATTCACTAACACAACTGGGTAACACACCCACTGGAGCCTGACAACTCCAACACTGAAGAGCTTACAACTCACACCACTTCTAGAGCAAGACTACTCTAGAACAACTGAGCAAGACTGCTCAACCCACACTTGAGTTTGACAACTCAACACTGAGCACAACGGCTCACAACAACCTGAGCACAAGGCTCACACATAGACTTGCTAGACACCAACTTAAGACATAGATCCTCTAGCAACAGATCTAGTCGAAGTTTGAGAACTCTAAAGAGAATTATGCAGAAGTACTTGCATAATCTCAAGAGATATCTCAGAAGAACAGAAGAAATGTAAAATTGAATTGAAAGTCTTCGTTCTTCAGTGTACTCCCTTGTAGAGACTTGAATTGGGAAGAAGAATGTGAAGCTTGAAGTCCAAGTCGATGCTCTGCAATCTGAGAAGTTGGATCTTCCTCGAGTTCTTCACCAAAGGAGTTTCTACAGGATCTGCTTCCTGGAATGCTTCGAAGGAATCTACAGGAATCAAATTCCAATTCCACACCTTGAATGGGTGGGAATTAGTCTTCTGGAAGCAATTGGAGAGCAGAGGAGGAGACACGAGCTCTTCTGGCCGCCAGGAGCTTCTTGGAGGCTCTGAGAGAGTTGGTTTCTTCTCACACTTGAAAACAGGCCGAAAAGAACCTTTTATATCCTTAGGATTCCAAAGATACCTTTTGGGGTACAAGGGCACGCTTCCTAGGAAGATTCTGATCGCCCTAGAAGGACACGTGGCAGCCATCAACTTTTAAGATGAAAAGTTTCCGTAGTGTGTCGACCTGCCCTGGTGGTTGTGTCGACACACTGTCCCAAAGATGGAAAAACCTGTTATGGGAGGAAGGTCCCGTGTCGACCTGCTCTTGAGTGTGTCGACCTACTGTCCCAATTCCTCAAACTGGCTGTTCTGGGAACTGGGTCTAGTGTCGACCTGCTCTGGGAGTGTGTCGACCTGCTGTCCCAATTCCTCAAACTGGCTGTTCTGGGAACTGGGTCTAGTGTCGACTTGCTCTGGGAGTGTGTCGACCTGGGTACCCTTGATCTCTGGAAAACTGCCACTCGTGTCGACACACTCTTGACATGTGTCGACACACTCTTGACATTTTTGCACAATTTCTCTTTGAGTCTGTGTTGATGTGTCGACACCATTGATGGGTGTGTCGACACATCTTTTGCATAAAAAAGTTTGTACCTGAAAAAAACACATATATCATTAGTTAAATGATTTATCATTGCCATAAATGATAAATGTGGTTTGAAAAATGCTTTTTGAGCATGACTTTCAGGTATGATGCTTTTGACATGTTCCAATTAAATTGTTTTAAGAACACTTCTTGTCATCATCAAAATAGGAGGGAAATGATATGAATTAGGATTCAACCCAACACTATCCACTTGACCTCTAGTGAAACATGATATAATAAGAAAAGTACTGAGCCTCTTATACCAGGGCTATGGGCTGCTTTAAACCATATAGAGCCTTATGGAGTTTAATACATGATTTGAAAATTCGGTGTCATCAAAACCTGGAGGTTGTTCAACATACACTTCCTCTTTGATAAATCCATTAAAAAGGCTGATTGACATCCATTTGAAACATTTTAAATTAATGCAGATGCATAAGCAAGTAAAATCCTAATAGCCTCAAGTCTACCACAGGAGCATAGGTTTCATCGAAATCTATGCCTTCCTCTTGGGAATAGCCTTGAGCTACCAGTCTGGCCTTGTTCCTTAGATTACTCCAGATCATCCGTTTATTTCTGAACACCCACTTGGTGCCAATAACTGAATGATTGGATGGTCTAGGAACAAGTGACCATACTTGGTTTCTCTTGAACTGATTTAGTTCATCCTGCATGGCTATTATCCAAGATTCATCAGTTAAAGCTTCATTGACTGTCTTAGGCTCTATTTGAGAAACAAATGCTAAATAATCACAAGGGATTACATTACCTCTTGTTCTTACCCCTACGGATGGATCACCAATAATGTTCTCCGGAGGGTGATCTTTCTGATGTCTCCATTCTTTTGAAGATTTCCATGTTGAATTTCAGTCTGCTGCAGTTCTTCAGAGGTGGATCTTCCTTGTCCTCAATTGAGGTATTCTTTAATTTTTCGGACAGGTCATCTGCATCATCAAAAATAACATGCACAGATTGTTCAATTAATAATGTGTGTTTATTGAAAACTCTATAACCTTTGGGTTTAGAAGTGTACCCCATAAAGATGCCTTCATCTGATTTGGCATCTAACTTACCAATGTCCCTTTTTCCATTGTTGTGGATGAAACAAGGACATCCAAATATTTTGAAGTGACTGATCTTTGGTTTCTTTCCCTTGTAGAGTTCATAAGCAGTCTTCTTCAGAATTGGCCTGATCATTACCCTATTAATGATATAGCTTGCAGTGTTGATGGCTTCGGCCCAAAAATATCTTGGCAAATCATATTCTGATAACATGGTTCTTGCCATATCCAAAAGAGTTCTATTTTTCCTCTCAGCAATTCCCTGTTGAGGTGTCCTTGGTGCTGAGAAGTTGTGCTCAATTCCTTGATCATTACAGAACTTTGCAAACCTTTCACTCTGAAACTCACCACCATGATCTGATCGGATAGAGATAATGGTGAACTTCTGATCTTTCTGAACTTTCTTGCTGAAGCTGACAAAATTATCAAAGGTGTCATCTTTGTGCTCTAGAAAGGATACCCAAGTAAATCTTGAGTAATCATCAACTATGACAAATCCATAATTCTTTCCTCCGAGACTGGTAGTCCTCAGTGGCCCAAATAGATCCATATGAAGTAATTCTAATGGCTTTGAGGTGGTCACTACTGTCTTTGATTTGAAAGAGCTCTTGGTGTGCTTTCCTCTTGCACATGGTCTGCAGATGCTATCCATTTT
>CM024762.1:112706180-112795220 GCA_014218235.1 Colocasia esculenta
AGGGATTACATTACTCTTGTTCTTACCCCTACGGATGGATCACCAATAATGTCTCCGGAGGGTGATCTTTCTGATGTCTCCATTCTTTTGGAAGATTTCCATGTTGAATTTCAGTCTGCTGCAGTTCTTCCAGAGGTGGATCTTCCTTGTCCTCAATTGAGGTATTCTTTAATTTTTCGGACAGGTCATCTGCATCATCAAAAATAACATGCACAGATTGTTCAATTAATAATGTGTGTTTATTGAAAACTCTATAACCTTTGGGTTTAGAAGTGTACCCCATAAAGATGCCTTCATCTGATTTGGCATCTAACTTACCAATGTCCCTTTTTTCCATTGTTGTGTGGATGAAACAAGGACATCCAAATATTTGAAGTGACTGATCTTTGGTTTCTTTCCCTTGTAGAGTTCATAAGCAGTCTTCTTCAGAATTGGCCTGATCATTACCCTATTAATGATATAGCTTGCAGTGTTGATGGCTTCGGCCCAAAATATCTTGGCAAATCATATTCTGATAACATGGTTCTTGCCATATCCAAAAGAGTTCTATTTTCCTCTCAGCAATTCCATTCTGTTGAGGTGTCCTTGGTGCTGAGAAGTTGTGCTCAATTCCTTGATCATTACAGAACTTTGCAAACCTTTCACTCTGAAACTCACCACCATGATCTGATCGGATAGAGATAATGGTGAACTTCTGATCTTTCTGAACTTTCTTGCTGAAGCTGACAAAATTATCAAAGGTGTCATCTTTGTGCTCTAGAAAGGATACCCAAGTAAATCTTGAGTAATCATCAACTATGACAAATCCATAATTCTTTCCTCCGAGACTGGTAGTCCTCAGTGGCCCAAATAGATCCATATGAAGTAATTCTAATGGCTTTGAGGTGGTCACTACTGTCTTTGATTTGAAAGAGCTCTTGGTGTGCTTTCCTCTTGCACATGGTCTGCAGATGCTATCCATTTTTGAGTTGATCTTTGGCAATCCTTCCACTAGTTTTCTCTTTCGGAGCTTGTTCAATCCATCCAAGCTGCAGTGGCCCAGTCTTCTGTGCCACAGCTCTGTTGATTGATCTTTGCTGGCTGCCAAACAGACATCTTGATCCTTGAGTTCTTCGAGATAGAGAACATATAAATTTCTTTCTCTATAAGCTTCAAATATGACTGCTCCATCTTTTAATATACTGCACTTTGATTTTTGGAACTGAATCTGATGGCCTTTGTCACACAACTGGCTGATGCTTATGAGATTGTGCTTTAATCCTTTGACCAGCATTACATCTTCAATAACTGATTTTCCTTTGATGTTCACAGACCCACTTCCTATCACTGTGCCTTTTCCATTATCCCCATAGGTGACTGTTCCTTCTTCAGCTTGGAGATTTATGAAGAGCTTCTGGTTGCCTGACATGTGCCTTGAGCATCCACTATCCAAATACCATTTGGATGCTCTTGAATTCCCTGAAATTTAAACATTAAGTTTTAGGTACCTAAGTTCTTTTAGGTCCTGATGGGTCAGTATCATTGTTTTTACTTTTTATTATCCACTTCTTATGTCTTGTTGGGCATGTAGTTATAATATGTCCTAACCTGTTGCAGTGATCACAGCAGGACAATTTTGTTACCTTTTCTATATACTTGAACTCAGCTTTATATGCTATATTTTGTTCAGGTATAAACTTTGGTGTTGGATATGTTTTAGGGTAGATTATGTTTCTTCATTATCTGGGGGTGTATATCCTAACGCATTTTTCTTCTTACCTGCTCTTCTAGCACCTTTTAATATTAGAGAGTTTTTACCATTAGTAAATTTCTCTAGTGTGCTTGATAGTTTTTATTTTCTTCATTTAAGTTTTTAACTTCTTTCCTTAATTCATCTGTGCTTTCCTGTTTTCCCAATTTTGTTATTTATTCATTCTTAGCTTTAAGGTCTTCACATAACAACTTATTCTTCGTTTAAGTTCAGTTATTTATTTTCTAATTCTTCAGTTTCTTTTTTTAAATCTGAATTAGTGTTTTGTAAACAAATTACATTTTTCTTACTGATTTTAAGTAATTTGGATACTTCTTTATATTTATCATAAAGTTCATTAAAGGCACTTTCTAAATTATCAGAATCTGAATCATTACAGGAATCAAAAGAAGAGTCAGAAGTTACCTTTTCTTCGATGTTGGCCATGAGAGCCAGATTGGCTTCTTCTCCATCACTGCTTGAGCTTGACTCACTGTCTGAGTCACTGGTGTTCTCCCAAGCAGCTGCCATTGCCTTTTTCTTATATATTCTGAACTTCTTGGAGCTGTCCTTCTTCTTGTGATCATTCTTCTTTAGCATTGGACAATCTGCCTTGATATGTCCAGGCTTCTTGCATTCATAACAGATGGTCTCTCCTTTCTTCATTTCTTTGCCATCTGATCTTTTGGAATCCTTATTGTTCCTAAAGTATCTTCTGCCGGATTGAAACTTTTTCTTCTTGGCCAGGATGCGCTGCAATCTCTTAGAGAGCATTGCTTCTTCATTTTCGCTGTCTACATCACTCCCACTAGAACTTGCCTCTGATGATTTTTCTTCTACTTTCAAGGCATTGGAGTGCTTCTTTCTACTAGATGATTCTCCTAGCCTTTCCATGTTGATCTCATGGGCCATGAGGGACCCGATGAGCTTTTCTACTGACATTCTTTTAAGGTCATTTGCTTCTTCGATAGCTGTGACCTTTGGTGTCCATGAAGATGGCAAGGATCTGAGAATCTTCCTTACCATATCTGCAATCTCATAGGACGTTCCTAGACTGGCTAAACCATTGGTGATGTCAGTGAATCGACTGAACATCTGGGTGATTGACTCACCTGACTGCATCTGAAATCTCTCATACTGAGTGACAAGAATGTCGATTCTTGTCTCCTTTACTTTGTCTGTATCTTCATATGTAATCCTTAACTTTTCCCACATTTCCATGGAAAATTTGCAGGCTGAGACTCTGTTGAACTCTTTCTTGCTTAGAGCACAACATAGAATGCTCTTGGCTTTACAGTTCAAGGAGATTTTCTTTCTGTCTTCGTCTGTCCATTGTGCTTTCTCATTTGTGACGACCAGGTCACCTTCTTCTACTATTGACCAGATTTGATAGTCGTGGCCTTGTAGAAAGTATTACATCCTGGTCTTCCAATATGGATAATCTTCACCATCGAACAAAGGAGGTCTGTTGACTGACTGACCTTCGAAGTTGCCTTGGGCTGCCATTGATCTTTGCTCTTCAAATCGTTGGATCTTCTTCTTTGTCGAAGAGACTCGCTCTGATACCACTTGTTGCCCAGCTAGCTAGCCCAGAGGGGGGGGGGTGAATGGGTTGTTAAAAATTGATCTTTGATTAATACCTGTTCACTAAAAAGATTACACAACAACTTAAACGAAGGTTAGAGTTAGAGGAAATGAAACAGCAAGCACACAGAGCACAACCACAAGACACAATGATTTTTATCCTAGTTCGGAACTCCTCTCCACAGGAGACCTACGTCCAGTCCCTGAGCGATGCCTCAGGATTTCACTAACAAGGGTACTATCCCCCTCACGGTTCCTTACACCCAGCCTCAACTGGTCTTCCTTCAACCTGAAGGGAAAACAACCACCGTGGAAACCACCAGGTCTTCCATCACCCAGATAGGAAAACAACCACCCTGGAAACCACCAGGTCTTCCTTCACCCAGAAGGGAATACAACCAATAAAAAGAAGGGATACAACCAATAAAGAAGTATAAAAAAGCTAGGAACTAGCACAAATAGCTACAATTGGAAGCAAACAAGCCTCGAGAGAGAAGGAATTTAACATTGTTTCTCTCCAAAGACTACACTGGCTCTCACAGGAATTTCTTCGAGAACACTGAGTGCTAAAGAGCTAAGATTGATTGAAATGGAGTGCTTCGCTCTTGTTTGAATCACAGAAGACTTGAAGGATTGGCAATGCTTTCTTTCAGAATAATATTTCTTCAAAAGTAGTATCCTTCTCAGTCTTGAGTCTTGTATTTAAGCTTCTACTTGAAATTTGAATGTTAAAGATCTGTTGTCTCTCATCCTGGTGAACGTTAGACAGGTCTGCAAGGAAGCTTCTGATCTTCAGTCCTTTATCCCTTAGTACACGCCAGAGAAACATTTTAATATCTTGTATCTTGTGTCCAACGTTGTACAGATAAGTCTTGTCAGATATCTGCGAGCATATCAACAATAAAATAGAGGACAGCTAGGACTGTCGTCGATTGTTAGTTGCAGTTGGAATAGATATTGCAATATATAGCAAAGCTCCTTTCTATCTAGAAAGGACGTAGACAGAGTAGTACAAAAGTAGAAGATATTGTCTGCATGCATGGAGATACGTTCAGAAAGCATTGAATGTGTAGCAGTCAAATAGACGAGATACGACTTTGACTATTCAACATATATTAAGGAGTATTATACTGATATATCAAATGAAATCGATATGAACAAGCCCGATGCCTTTATGACTTATGAAATCGTTACTGGTAAGCAAGTTTGTTATGACATACAGAAATCGTTGTGAGTAATACAGAAGTCGTTATAATTATCAAAGAAATCGATATGAAACTCTTAACAAATCGTTGTACCAAGCAAATCGTTTTGAGTTCTAAAGAAATCGTTTCGACAAGCAAATCGTTACGAGGTCTAAAGAAATCGTTATGAGAACTGAAGAAACCGTTACGAGAACTGAAGAAGTCATTACGGTTAGAGAGTCATTGTGAGTTCTAAAGAAATCGTTACGAGAACTTAAGAAATCGTTACTGCTAGAAAGTCGTTGTGAGTTCTAAAGAAATCGTTACGAGAACTTAAGAAATTGTTACGGCTAGAAAGTCGTTGTGAGTTCTAAAGAAATCGTTACGAGAACTTAAGAAATCGTTACGGCTAGAAAGTCGTTGTGAGTTCTAAAGAAATCGTTACGAGAACTTAAGAAATCGTTACGGCTAGAAAGTCGTTGTGAGTTCTAAAGAAATCGTTACGAGAGCTAAAGAAATCGTTACAACAGATAAGTCGTTATGCTTTCAAAAGAAATCGTTGCGATGTCTTATAGAATCGTTGCGACGGTCAGGTCATTGCGCTTTCCAAAGAAATCGTTGCGATGTCTTATAAAATCGTTATGAGATCTTTAACAAATCGTTACGGTATCGATTTGTTTTGAAACATCACGACTTTTCGGTCAGAAAGGAAATTGATCATAATACTTGTGAAATTGTTACGATGACTATTGAAATTGATATGAACTTATAAACGAATCATTCTGATTATCAATAGAAGTCGTTATGAAGTATGAAGTATGAAGAAGTCGATGTGATGACTTGTTAAGATTGTGAAGTGAGAGTCTTACCTGATTGTCTTGAACTTTCTTTTACTTTTATTTCATGTCCTCAAGGCTCAAGTAATTCATTAATGTTTGTTAATCATCAAAATTAATATATAAATAAGTAAATTAATTTATATGGAGAGAGTTTGGTCATCATCATCATCAATAAAATGGCAAGTTAAGCTAATATAACCAACATATTACTAGAAGTCCATATATCAACTGTGAGTGTAATTCGAAAGTTATTTTATTGAAGAACTTGCCATCTTGTCCTTCTCTTTCTCATATAATTTAAATGCAATCTCCTTTATGTGTATTTCTAGTAAACATCTTAAATTGTGGCTGAAGACTCTTAATAAAATCCATAAAACCATAATGCTCAAACATGGAAAACAGATATTCATGCATGACAAGCATATCTGCAAGTTTCTCACAGCTTAATTCTTGATTGAATTTGAAGTCTTCATTGTCTCTTAGCTTTCCCCTACTTGCATCTTGGTAAGGAATATATATGTGCAAGTGTTTTTTCAGATGAGTAGTCCCATGTTGGCTTCCTCCACTTAAAACCTTTTGACAATGATTACAAATAGTAACAAAGCCATCATCCCCTTGCCATTCTCTAGTAAAATCATTCCAAACGAAAGAACACAATCTTCTTCCTTTAGTAGAACTGGAAGTACTCACATCTTGTACTTGAGAATCAAGACTTACACTCTCCTCCACATCCATATCAATTGTATCAGACATACTACATAAAAATGTACTACTTAAGGCTTAGTTATTGACACGAGAAAATGCACGGGGTTTTGATGTACAGAATGTAAAGATAAATATAACTTCAAGATTTATCTCTCCAACAACCAAGTACAAGTGAAACAATGAAGACTATAAAAGGTATTCCATTAAGCTCAATGGAACATGATAGATAAGAGTAGTGTGCAGCAAATACATGACAACCCTATGTAAACTAAATGTTTTCTAGTAGTTATAGGATCCATAAACATTATAGTTTGTATTTAAAAAATAATAATAATATCAAAACAAATTTGTGATGTTCTACCTTCAATTGAACAACAATATGATTTAAGCAATTGCTAACTGAAGCAAGGGAACTAATTAAGTAGGAGGGAGAGATTACTCTAGAAATATACACCATCACTGAGATCTCATCAAAATTGCTCTAAGGTCTCTTGAATCCTCTTATCTTTGACCTCTTGTGATACTACTGAGAAGTGTGTTGGCAAATCTTAATTAATCGAAAGAAAAAAAGGAAAGAAATTAAAAGCTCAATGCAAAACTTTCATAGAGAAGATTGTTGGCATAATGAAGTTTGAAAAACTATTCGAGTGGCAAGGTGGCCCCATCATCCTCTCCCAGGTCTTTCCAATCACTTCCACACAACTGGGGTTCTTATTTTGTGGTTTCTTATTTTTTTTCCTGACATGTAACAGTTTACTTAAATTCTTTACCAATAGATAAACACTTGGAATGGCTTCTAGATTGAGGATTTCTCTCCCAATAAGTCCAGTAAACCAGTCATGATTATGATGCACCGATCGACAAATATGGTATATGTTCATGCTTACACACTTAAATCCTTGGACTCGTTCTAACAAGAATATAAATACATTGATAAACACAAAAACAAGACAACATGTAACAGTTAATCATGGAAATTTCTCCCCAGAAATGTGGTCTAAACAACCAGAGAATGGTATGATTTATAATAGTTGATCAGATTGTTAAAAAACTTAGACAGACTGCCACAATTAGAGAAAGTCTTACCAACATTATAATTGGAGGATGGTGCCGAGAACAATTGTTAATAAGGAGGTCAAAGGTGCTGCCAACACTCACTAGACACACGGGAGAGATCATGTATTGGTGGCCAACTATCCATTGTTTAGTGTCGTGATCATGTGAAGGTTGTAGCTCGCTTGACGTCTGCAAGAGTGACAGATCTTTTGTTCATGAGGTATGAGGGGTGAACCTAGTACTACTTGCTTGCTGCATACCTTCATGTGTAGCAAATCCCATGAACCCCTTTTCTTTGGTCCAATTGTATACACACACACACATCATAAGCGTGTAGAAATTATTGCATTAACAAAAAAAGTGGCGTCGATCGGGCACTTTTCTTCTCAGCTTTTTATCATAGCTCAACAGCTATTTTGAGGAGAACTTAGGCTTCAAGAGAGAAACCCTCTTCAACTGTGAGTATTAGGAGCTTCTTGTCACAGATCAGTTCTTCCGAAAGAAATAGACTGGAGGATTTCAGAGAACAATTAAGGCATGTTGGGAGAGGAGATGTCCTCACCCAAAGGTACAAAATCACGGAGCATAAAGTCAAAGGCCAAGCCGTATTGAGATTTCTCACTTCCTAGCCTGTGTGTTAGATCGACAGATGACTTTTGGAGGGGATCGATGTAGATGTTCTAAGAATGCAAATCATACCATTATGGGGAGACTGCTGCCAACATGCCGCTAAGGATGAGATCAAGGGAGGGAGGTAGCAGCGTCGTCGGCGATGGGGGAGGCAACAACATCATCAGCGATGGGGGGAGGCAGCAGCATCTTCAGCGAATGGGGAGGCAGCAGCATCGTCAGTGATGGGGGTTGAAATTGGGGGAGAAAGGGGCCGCGGCGAGCCCCACATGTCCCTGGAATTGGGATTTTTTCAAACCCTTAGATACCCAATAGACAGACCCCGTTAGACCTATTAAATAAATATAATAAAAAAGATGGATCAAAACCCATCCATATATTTAATACAGAATAAAGACTGTACACTTTACCCACTTTTATTTGTTGATCCAGTTCAAATTTTGGGTAAATGCATGGTCCCATTTGACAGTCCTAATAACGTCTATCCAGCTTGTCCCAAATGTTTGGCGGGTGGTCTTTTTTTCTTTTGCCCCCCTGGTAACCTGTTATCATGATAGGCCTATCCTAGTAACTTGAGCATGGGCCTAAAAGTAGATCTAACATATCACAATTGCAATAAAAAGGGAAGAAGAAAACCAAGAGATGTAGTCACACAAGTAAGCATAAAAGGGGAATACACGTGTCAATGTGCCACCCTCCCCCCCTCTCGCTGACTGGATTGAGACTGGCTTAAATGTCAGAGGATGTTTCTTAGAAATCTCTTCGCAAGTTGACTCATATTTGTAGGTCGTCTCACTCTGAGTGAACAGGGGCTCCCACATTAAAAACAATTAACTTTCACTTGAAATCTGATCTTGTGCTTAGCGACGTTGGCCCACTTACACATTTCGAATAGACGGGCCTCATCAATGTCCATTTCCTTCTAAAATCTCGGATTTGTATGAAATCTATGGTAATTTTCTTTGAAAAAAACAGTATTTAGAATGATCGATCATCTACGTTCAATGAACAATTCATCAGCACGCTGGATAGAAGTTTGTTGTTTTCACTCGTTTGATTTTGTAAACAAGTCAAAATTTGACAACATTTTAGACAGGACTGTTGCGACAAAGGATATTCGGCTCACCTCCACTCAGAAACAAACTTCAATTAAAAGTCAATTGAATAGTACGTACTATCTTATCTAATAATCAACATGCGTAGGTGCATTATGGCGCCAATCAGTCAGAAAGTTATAAATAAATAATATATAATATAAGAAATAAAATTATATTGTACATGTCAAACCCAGCCAGCTGCACTATCCATCGATCCCTTAAGAAAATGAGTTGACACATGAAAACCACACGACAGATTTTTAGTAGACGGCTATGTAGACAGTTACATAGCTGTCTATGAAATATTTTGTAGATAATTTTATCGTAGACAGTTTCTAACCGTCTATATATCTTACTTTTCTAATATTGAAGGTCGATCCTCCTGAACGCAAGAAGTTGACAAGTAGAATATTTGAAACGTGGGAGGAAAAAGGCTGAGAAAAAAAAAAACGCACCGCCGCGTGAAGGCCTGGCTTTCCTTTTCCAACGTGAAGTACAGTGTCGGTTCCGGCGTCTGGCGTCACAAGATCCATCGGCCGGGGCGATGCACTCCCTCAAATGGGTCGAAGATACTTGCATCTAATGAAGAGCGTGAGCTGGCCGGGGAGATGGTACCGGAGCGTGGTGGCATTGGCATTTGGTGCTGGCCACTGGTGCTTTCTGGCCCTCATGGACCATTTCGATCGCCTTCCCATACTGAAATGCCCAGGTAAGGATACATGGCGGAGGCTGCCGGGAGGGATCGATCGCTACCATACATTCCTTCCCAGATAGAAGAAGGGAGGAGGGATCTGTATAGAGAGGAAAGTGATGATAGTGTGCGGCCGTGCCTGTATTTGTCTGTGTACTTTTGATTGTGGGGGGACACCCTTCTTTTCGCTTTTCACATTTTCTGCGTTTTTTTTGTGTACATTCGTATCCAAGTCTGATGTTGGTGCGGTCCACAACAAGTGGTTCCCTACCACTTGGAGATGGTTTTGGTGTAAGGCAACGAAAGAACATGCAAAGTATTTCTTGATATGCTACTCTTCTTACTGTACTAGGTAATGTTTACGAGGTTTTGTTTAAAAATAAGATAGTTTGAAAAATTAATTAGGTTAATAACATCTTAAAATTTTTAATTCGTAACCTAATACAGTTTTGACTATCAACTTCTATTTTAAAAAATATATATAAAAAATAGAAATCGATCATCCTACGATCGATTAGGCCGATTTCCTTATTGAAAAATCAAATTAATTTTCATAGTCCAAAATCGGCCACATGCACGGCGAAGGAGAATCAAGTGATAAAGTCGGCAAGGACAAGATGCTGGTGGTGGCGTTGTCCTATGAATCAGTCATCTAATATTCTTCCTCGCCTCCTACGTCCAACATATCGACAATTAGGATCCCGCCTACATACATTGGTAAACTCCGAGTAATAGACGACCGTTGAGTTGATTAATGTATGTAGGCGGGATGTAATATCTTAGTGGCAGTTAAAGATGCCATCAAATTCATAAGAATAGAAAAAAAAACTAAAATTGGGGATTCAAATCTAAAAATTATCATGTTTTAAGACATAAATATTTTTGTTAAACTTTACTTTATACAAAGTAAGATCACGGATCTAAACCGTCAATGACAAATTGGCGGCACTTGATATTGCCATCAAGAGTATATTGACGGCACTTGATACTGCCGTCAATATCCTCCGACTAGAAATAAGAAAATAGCAAAATATGGATCTTTATATATATAAAAATTAGAAAACACCAAACATAACATGCACAACTAGAAATTAAAAATGTCGGGCTTACAAATACTATCTTTGAAAGTTGAAAGTGACAATGATTCTTTTAGTAAATGATTACTTAGATAAAATATGACTATTATTTATTTAGAAGTATTCTTAGGCTATTAACATAACACTCATATTCTCTTCAGAAGTACCCACCTTAACAGGACGTTAGAAAACTTGAGTAACGAAATTAAGATATAAGACCACCATAATTTTTACAGAATGTGTTGGTTCTAGATATTATAATATCAAGAATTATTGGTGCACAGATATTGAGATTATTTGATTTATTAATTTTTAGAGTAATTTTTACTCAACAAAATTTTATTTTGAAAAAATAAAATAAAATCACCATAAAATTCATTATATTTCAATTAACTTGTGTCTGAAATTTCACCTTGATTGGACGTCGTTTAAAATAAAATTAAAATTCTAAAAAGGTCTAAACAAATAAATTGATGTCTCAATAAGATGCATGCCGATTTGCCTAATCACTCATGGGATGAACAATTTTTATTTTTTATAATTTGTTTTAAAAAAATTGGCGTTGACAGGCAAAACTATGCTAGATTGCGAATTAAAATTTTTAGAATGCTATTCACCTAATGATTTTTCAAACAATGTTATTTTTAAACAACACCCCAGACATTACCAAGTACAGTAAGAAGAGTACCATATTAAGAACTACTATGCTTGTTCTTTCCTTGCCTTACACCAAAACCATCTCCCGCAGTTGGCATCCGGCGGCGCCTATCGGTGGTTGACGACCGGGGGCTGACATCCAGCATCCGATGCCTGGCTATCGTCGGCTGGTTGTAGGCACCCAACGTTCGGCAGTCGGCGCCCGACTGTCGACACCCAACTATCGGCATCCAGCACCCGACTGTAGGCAACCAGCATCCGCGACACTCGACGGCACCTGACATCTGGTGGCGCCCACCAACGTCCAGCGGTTGGCACCCGGTGGCAAGCATTCGGCGACCGACGCCTGATGGCCGACGTATGGAGCTTGGTCCCCGGCGTCAGGCTTTCGCTACCTAACGTCCAACGCATGTGCATCCGACACCCGACTTCCTACACACGGCAGTCGGTACTAGACGTCAGGCTTCTGCTGCCTGACGTCCGACGCATGTGCGTCCGGCACCCGACTTCTTGTACCCGGCAATCGGCACCCGATGCCCGGTGTGTTAGGATCGGATTTTCGATAATGGCAAATCTAGAAGGAGGGGTTGAATAGATTTACAGCGAAAACTTAAGCAATTTAAAAATTACTTTGAAATAAAGAATCTACTCAATTAAAACCCCTCTGATCTGATGCAATGTGTGTTACTAAAATGTGAGAAACACTTTATCAAACAGTGTAAGTGTCAAATATGTGATTAACATGTGTGAACAAATTAATTAGGGTGTAGGCAAAATCCCTATGCATGCATCTAGCATAATACAATACAAACCACAAATCAAACCAGAGTGTACAAGGGATTTTTAGGTGGTATAGAGATCACATCTAGTGACTCCTACATCCACCCCTCACACAGTGAGGCACATACTACTGAAAGAACTGAGTACAACACACACATGAGCACTTAGGCTCAGACACACACACATGCTACATCAAGTTCATAGAAGATCAAATCCTCTAGCCTCGATCTGATCTACACACCACACACAATTCAGATCTGTGCACAAACCGACACAGATCACAACACACACACTAGATCTATACTGAGCACTTGTATAGATCAGAAAACAAACATCCACATAGAATCCACGTACTGATCTTAGTTCAGTTCACACATACACAAATATGAAATGAATTAAGAGATGGTGTGAGTAAAGGAAGAAATATCTCTCCAAATATTGATGTGATCTTCACGATTACAGATCCATATTGTTTCTTCCTCAATTCTACTGCTGCTCTTCTTCTTCTTCTTGTTCTTCTTCTTGGTCGGCACTACTCTGCTTCAGTAGCTTCTGAATTGCAATTTCTTCTTCTTCTGATGTTGCACTTCTTCCAGATCTGCTCATTCTTCAGCACACCACTTCTTTCTCCAGAGCTTGGCCTTGATTCCCATGTCCTCTATGTTGAAAGGCTGGTCTGCAACTTCTGGAGATTGAGCAAGGCACTGGAGAAACCCTCTTTTGCTGCCAAAAGCTTTTCTGATAATTGTATGGGCTGGCTTGCCTTTGGAGTATGAGGATCATGGGTATTTATAGCCCCATGTGTTCATGTCGTGCCTTGGGTGCGTGAGCACAAAAATCATGCTCAAAAACCATGTATTAAATACTTCCACGTGTCTACGAATTTAGATCTAGAATAAAAGTCGAAGTGTGTCGACAAAACTTGAGTTATGTGTCAACACATGTTCCTTGCATTGTGTCCTAGCAGTATTGACTGGTGACTTGTCTCAACACACATTTCACTTGTGTCGACACACCTGACCACAGACGAAAACCATGCTTCTGAGAGTACAAGATGTGTTGACACATAATCATCATGTGTCGACACCACAGACTACTTGTCTTCTGACTATTTTCTAGATGCAATAGATGTGTCGACACACAATGGAGTTGTGTCGACACAACTTTGATAAATTATGTGAACCTATATATATGAAGTGTGAACTATCAAAACATGCCATTATCATCAAAATATGAAATATTAAGTGTTAAAAGCATGTTATTTAGTCATCATTATAATATGTACAATGTGCCATCATCAAAATCAAAATATGAGTGTTTGGACATCATCCACAACTAAATATTGTAGTCATCATTAAAATCGAAGTATGAGTTTGTAGACATCATCTACATGAAGGTTTTTAGTCATCATCCAAATGAATACACAACTCAACAATCTTCCACATATGTACACTATGACATCAGATTGTGTACAAAATGACATCATCAAAACACACAACTCAACAATCTCCCCCTTTTGCTGATGACAAAACATGACAATTTTCTTTCACAGAATAACATTCTCTCCCACTTTCTGACAACATCAAAAAGATTGAAAGGAACATGCAATGCAATGTGAATCTCTCCCCTTTTTAAATTTTCACCCTTTAAAACAAACTCCCCCTCTTTTTTTTTTAATAACAACAAAAAGACTCTCTCTCCCCCTTAATCAACAACAAGTAGTCACCCCCTTGGTATAACACTCTCCCCCTATGATGGTGCCAATGTAGTAAGTAAGAAAAAGTGATACCAAAGAACATCAATGGATGGAGATTAAAGTATGACTGATATGTAAGCAAAGAGTAGAATTGGGAGATGAATGATCAGAATCAATAAGATCTTTGATATTAAAATATGAGAGAAAAATTATTGTATCTTTGGATTGTGCAACAAAGTTTAATAACAAAGACACATTCAAGCACAACATATGTCAAAGTTTTAATAACCAGAATGCATTTAAAAACATGAAGCAAATGTGATGAAAGTGAGCTATATGAGTTGACAAAATTGTTTATCACATGAGTGTAGTAGCTAAACATTTAACACAGTGTAGAATAATAACTCTAAACCCATTAACATGAACTTTACCTAGGTCAATATACATGCTATTCTTTTTCTACTTTTTATATTTTTCTTTCATTTTGTGAGAGAGAATACAAGAGTAAATTGGTCAAATCACACCTTCAGTGCAAGATGTTACATTTACCTAATGCAAGACCTCCTGATTACTTAGTGGTTTAACCTTCATTACTTATACAGAGTTGAAACAACTTGTTGTCACCTTTTGACGTGAGCCAAAACACTTGATTAGGTGAAATGAAACCAGTACGCAGTGATATAAAGTGAAGTTTTCATTGCTCTGTTGTATCTCTCTATTTTTTTTGAAAACTTTCTATTGAAATTTTTTAAGAACAGACTTACATTAATTAGATAGACATGATCATGAGTGTAAAGAGATTATTCTTAACATGTGTTAAGGATAAAGCTTCAAAACATACACATGTTAAACACTAAAGCTACTCATGTGACTACAAGTGTTTTGCAACTCAGTTTAAATGAGTTTAGCATAAAAAATTGACATAACCTTGTTCTTAGATTGTATGTTTAAACTAAACTGAGTGCACAATTATTTTAATTTTTATGTATGAAATCTCTCATATAGGAATATCATAAAAACTCATTTATCCTAATGCAAGACTTGAATAAAAGGTATGAAATGTCAAGAAGATAGAATCAGGAAATAAATGGAAATTGATTTTCAAGCATTATTTTGAGTGAATGTTATCATGATGACTTATGAAAGAATCAGCTCCCCCTGAATATGTGAAGATTTCAAAAAGATAGATGATGATGATGATGTGTCAACACAAAATCCTTTGTATGTCGACACAAGAGCAAGAATTGTCAAGAATAGAGCAGTAGTGAACAACTAGTGTCGACACATGAGCAACTATGTGTCGACCTGATCATGATAAAAAGTAACTGGTGTCGACACAAGGGAAGATGTGTGTCGACCTGAGTATGATCAAAGTTAATTTTTTGAGATTTTCATGTTCGAACAAGTTTTAACAATTATTTACAGCATTTTTAAGAGCATTTTTATACTTTTCCAAATTTACTCCCCCTTAGCATGTGCATGGAATGAAAAAGTTTGCAAGTAATTCACATATGATTATTCACACAATTAGCCTTATGCATAACATGACTTTTAGTACCTGGCAGAGTATTTTACTCACGCATAATGATAGCTTCCAAACAAGCATAACTTGTTTTTCCACATGTCATCATTTGATATACCAAGAAGTCAAAGCAGTTGATATGCATACAGAATCATGGGCATAGTTAGGCAAGCATGATAATACAAACATGATTCTAATTGTTATGACACAAAGTTATTGTTGGGAGTAACATCAAAACACACTCTTCATTGTCCAGATAAGACTCTAAGAATTTTCTTTAACTTAAGCAGTTCAATCTGGAAATGATATGAGGTTTTACCTGAACAGTCTTTATTTGGATTTTACTTGTGGTTTCCAATTTTTCTTACCTTGCATAGCCATTGTCTTGATTTCAGATGGAAAAGATATGGCTGTAAGACTCGTCAACTTGCTGATCAAGCTGGTCTTGGGACCCATACCTACTTGGGTCCTGCAGTGGAGCAAGAGTTAGATTACAGCAATGAACTTTTTGAATCCAAGAGAATTTTCTTTTTGGTATAGATGCACTTTTGTTAATAATGGAACTATGAGCAGCATTAGTTCCATAACACAATTATTCTTTGTTTAATGCACTTATGTTTTCATGAAATGTTCAATTTATGTTTATATGGAGTTTCTGAGCTTTTTCAATAGAATCATGATTTTTAGTTACATGTGCATGATGCGAAAATTTTTGCAAGTAACTCAAGCATGATATGCACACTTTTAATTTTAAGTAAGGAGTGACTCTTGGTACTCGGCGGAGAAATTTTCTCACGCATAGTGATAGTTTCCAAACAAGCATGACTTGTCCTTCCACATTTTACCACTTTATATACCAAGAGATCAAGATATATAATCATCATTATCCCATTTTAGCATTCAATTTCAAGCAACAAGTAGTTTAATTCAAGAGAATTTTATCAACAAGAAGTTTTATTTAGCAGGGAATCTCTCAGAAGTATTTACCTGGTGAGATTTTCATTTTCTTTCATTCTCTCCACTTACTTTCCTTGTAACCTTAGTCATGAAGCATTCATCTTGAAATTGACTACAAAGATCCCTACATCCAGGATTCAAGCAGCACATTTCAGAACTCAAACTTATTTGAGTCCTAAGGATCTTCCATGAATATGCAACAATGATTTTTGAATCAAAATGATTTTATATTGGATGTATTTTTCTGAAGACTAAAAACATTAGAATCTTCGTTTCTAATCTTAGAGTTATAGTATATAATGCACCACTGACATACTGAACATTTTTTTTTTTTTGAAATTTTTATCATTGAATTTTTAACATGAAATTCAGAAGAGATCTTTTATGCATTAGTTATATTTTCATGTACATAGAATTTCTGAGTGTTTTCAGCATGAACATGATCTTTATTCTTATGTACATAACATGAAATATGGGAGCATGTCTAAGATCATGATTTCTCTGCCAACAGTCCTTAGACAAAGTCCATGTTTATGACATGTAAAGCACTGAACTAAATTGCCATGAACATGAGATTTATTCTTTTTATTTTTATTCCAGTAGGATTTAGCAAGATGACCAGATCTATTACAATTAAAGCAAATGGGAGAGTTTCTTACCTACTACTTACCTTGGCATGAGTACATGTGTTGTAGTCTCTAAATCCCTCTAGAGTACCATTGATTATCCTTGGGTTGAAAGGGAGGAGGTGGTACCCTTTGGTAGCACTTGACATGATGTGGAGTTGGAGATTGCCATGGAGCTTTTTGAGCTGATGGAGGAGGTGTTGAAACCTTGTAGAATTTTATTTTATTTTCCATTTTTTTCTAATTTTTAATTGAAACATGGTTCTTCCTATTTGCAGCATTTTTATTCAATTTATCATCTTGTTTTTGAACATCTTTCTGAACATGAATCTTAACAGATTTTTCTTTAGGTGCAAGAGAGTTCTTGTTCATAGAAACATTAACAAATGAGGTCTTTGTTTTGTTTTCAAATTCTTTTGTTCAAGGGATTAAATCCTAAACCTTCCATTTGAAAATTGACATTTATACCAAGAAGATTATCCAAATTCTAAGTTCCTTGAACAAACTTAGATGAAGCAGATTTTAAACTATCAACGGTTTTGTTCAATTCAGAAATCTTCTTTTCAAATTTTGATTTTATTTAACAACCTCTTCAAGTTCATTGTCAATTTCTTTTCAACTTTCAATGCAGCATTTTCTTTTTCTAAAATTTGATGTTTGTTTTGCATGATATTCAGACCATTTTTCAACTTGTCCTGTTCATTTTCAAATTTAACAATTTGATTTTCCAAGATAGAAATCTTCTTCTTAGAATCATTGCATTCATTAGTTAATGGTCTGTCATGATACAATCATTCAATCTTCCTTTTCAGATGACTATTCTCCTCAACCAATTGATTTTATTTTTTCTTTATTTGATGATCATGAGCCATGTTGGAAATCTATTTGTTTAATTGATCATTGTCAAATTTGAAATTCTCATAAGATCAATCAATTTTTCATTTCATTTTCAAATCAAGATTTTCATATTCCAATAGCAAATGATTTTTCTTTAATCCACTCAGTTTATTTTCACAATGTTGACTTCATCTTTCAAATTCTCTTTCAGAATTTAACTTTCAATTTTATTTTTCAAGACTTCATTCTCAATTTTCAGTTCTTCTTTTCTTCATAGAATGCTTGATGGTATCAATTTTATCTCATTTATCTCTAGTTGATCCTTCAGCTTCTTGTTTTGATATTGATCTTTTTAAATGTTGCACATGTACTCATAGCATTCTATCAGTCGTCAAAAGATATATCATTCTCTAAGTCAGTATCAGACATTGATCTATCAAATGGGTTTGAACCAGATTTACTTGATTTTTTAGACTTTCTTGACTTTTTCTGACAAATGTGATCCTTTAGATTTGTCTGAGCTGGGAGAACTTTTTGAGCTGCCATGGGCCATGAAGCATTTGTCCTTGGATTTTTTCAATCATGTTTATCTTCATATAAAAGTCATGTAATTTAAAACTTGATGTTATCATCATTGTCATCAAACTCAACAATTTTGGTCTATTTATGATACTTGAAAATTCAGCCATGTTATCGAGTTTGATTCAAATGAATAGACCAATTAACAATCACCTAATCTGCTTAAGACTGCAAAGCCAATAAAGATCAAGCGATGAATCTGATTAAATAAATCAAGCAAGATTTCAATATTCAAGCAATCAGCAATTCAAATAGATCAGATGATGTTTCATTAAGATCAAACAGAAGCAATCAAATCAGATCAGAATTAGACATTAACCCGCTCTGATACAAATTGTTAGGATCAGATTTTTCGGTAATGGCAAATCTAGAAGGGGGGTTGAATAGATTTGCAACGGAAACTTAAGCAATTTAAAAATTACTTTGAAATAAAGAATCTACTCAATTAAAACCCCTCTGATCTATTGCAATGTGTATTATTAAAAAGTGACAAACACTTTATCAAATAGTGTAAGCATAAATAGTGATTAACGTGTGTGAACAAATTAATTAGTGTGTAGGCAAATCCCTATGCATGCATCTAGCGTAATACAATGCAAACCACAAATCAAACCACAGTGCACAAGAGATTTTAGGTGGTTCAGAGATCACATCTAGTTACTCCTACATCCACCCCTCACACAGTGAGGCACACACTACTCAAAGAACTGAGTACAACACACACACGAGCACTTAGGCTCAGACACACACACGCTAGATCAAGTTTGCAGAAGATCAGATCCTCTAACCTCGATCTGATCTACACACCACACACAATTCAGATCTGTGCACAAACTGACACAGATCACAACACACACACTATGATCTATACTGAGCACCTGTATAGATCAGAAAATAAACATCCACATAGAATCCACGTACTGATCTCAGTTCAGTACACACATACACAAATATGAAATGAATTAAGAGATGGTGTGAGTAAAGGAAGAAGTATCTCTCCAACTATTGATCTGATCTTCACGATCACAGATCCATATTGTTTCTTCCTCAATTCTACTGCTGCTCTTCTTCTTCTTCTTGTTCTTCTTCTTGGTGGGCACTGCTCTGCTTCGTAGCTTCTGAATTGCAATTTTTTTTCTTCTGTTGTTGCACTTCTTCCAAATCTGCTCCTTCTTCAGCACACCACTTCTTTCTCCAGAGCTTGTCCTTGATTCCCATGTCCTCTATGTTGAAAGGCTGGTCTTCAACTTCTGGAACTTGAGCAAGGCACTGGAGAAACCCTCTTTTGCCGCCAAAAGTTTTTCTGAGAATTGTATGGGCTGACTTGCCTTTGGACAACGAAGATTATGGGTATTTATAGCCCCATGTGTTCATGTCGTGCCTTGGGTGCGTGAGCACAAAAATCCCGCTCAAAAGCCATGTATCAAATACTTCCACGTGTCCACGAATTTAGATCTGGAATAAATGTCGAAGTGTGTCGACACAATTTGAGTTATGTGCTGACACATGTTCCTTGCATTGTGTCCTGGCAGCATTGACTAGTGACTTGTGTCAACACACATTTCACTTGTATCGACACACCTGACCACAGACCAAAACCATGCTTCTGAGAGTACAAGATGTGTCGACACACAATCATCCTGTGTTGACACCACAGACTACTTGTCTTCTGACTGTTTTCTGGATGTAATAGATGTGTCGACACAACTTTGACAAAATTATGTGAACCTATATATATGAAGTGTGAACTATCAAAACATGTCATTATCATCAAAATATGAAATATTAAGTGTTAAAAATATGTTATTTATCATTATAATATGTACAATGTGTCATCATGAAAATCAAAGTATGAATATTTGGACATCATCGACAACTAAATATTGTAGTCATCATTAAAATTAAAGTATGAGTTTGTAGACATCATCAACATGAAGGTTTTTAGTCATCATCCAAATGAATCCAACTCAACATCTTCCACATATATACACTATGACATCAGATTGTATACAAAATGGCATCATCAAAACACACAACTCAACACGGTGCATACGGTGCGTGACGTCAGGTGATTGACATACATAATATATTTTTTTCTTAGATTTTTTTTTATTTTTAATAAAAAAATACTGAAAAATAAATATAAATTTCTTTCAGAAAAAAATTTACGTGTGTACTAAATAGATAATTAGATTTTTCATTTTTCTGCAAAAGTCAATCTTTGAAAAAAAAAATTCATATAAATTTATTTTACAAACAATCAAACAGACCCTATATTTTAGACATGTTCCAATATGTAAGTGCACAAGCCCAAACATAGAAAAACTTAGACATAAAGAAAGACGAAAATAATAGCAATACTATAGGTCCTAGTGACCTTCCAGATTCTAACTGATCCTTACCATACCTAATAAGCTTCCATATTCTTAAAGATTCTTACCATGAATTACTACTGCTACTAATAATCCTTAGTATACTAACATTATGCATGAGAGAGAGCGAGAGAGATGCGCCCAGCATCTTTTGTTGTTTCTGCCTTAATTTGCTCGCTCGTGGTCATGCCAGAGGCTATAGATTGCCGGACAACATTGCAGCCTGCTCAGCTCCATCAACATTCCCTCCTCTCCCTCGTCACTGCGTCTCTGCTATGAATGCCTTGCATGTGAGTGGGAGTACTCTGATCAGGTACGACAGAGCCACCACAGTGCCACATCTTCAGTGTTGCTCTCGCTCAGCAGCACTAATTGCTGTGCTGCCTCTAACGCCTCAAGCTAAAGGGAGGCTGTTTCCGCCACTAATTAACCTGACTCAAAGCAAAAAAAAAAAAAATCTTCTTAAAAGTAGGTATATTATGAGACTAAATGTTAATCGTAAAAGAATCAGGAGGTGCTTGTTTCCATATGGTTAGTTTCTAAAGTTCATGGCTAAATTGTAAATTTTTGGGGACTCAAAAAATACACAGGGATTAAAATATAGAAAGGCTTCGCAATATTTGACCTGTGAGGCATATGTGTAATATAAGAAAAAAAATTCCTAGGACCAAATCCTGCTATAATCGTCCCCTCAAGGTACAGTAGCCCTTTACTCCATACCATGAAAGTGGACAACTTGGTAAGAAATGCTGTAAGTACTATATAGAGCCTTACGAGAGTCATTTGGGAAGTCAGTTCATTTGGCTATCACTCACACACCGAAAAAAACATCTGGAAGATCATATCAATTTTCAACTGGCCAAATCTATCGCTAATGCATAAAGAGTTGATGCACCCAGTTAAGTCTCACATATCCGGAAGCCTCATGTTAAGGATGCAAGTAGAAGAGTAGGAAAGGTAACAAAATCTTACATGCATCGCAATCTGATCAGCCTATGCTAATTAGGTGGTCTCAACCCCCATTCTCGCTGTACTGGAAAATATTATCTATACTATTATAATAAAATTCAGTCTTAAAAATACACATGGCAGCATCAAAAAATTTTTTTTCGCCCAAATTGAGATATCTCAGTCTTGGTGCTACCACGTGGCAGCACCAAGACAATTCTACTCCTATCAATAAATAACTTAATAAATAACATAAATGTTCTAGCCAAATAAGGTAGTTCTTAAAAGTTTTTAAAAACTATAAAACAAGACATTCCTGTTCCCGCCTAAAGATTTCTAAAAATTTTAAATCTTAAAAGTTTAGTATTGCATAATTAGTTTAAAATCTTTCTATTTAAAATTTAGATGCAGACATTTCTGTTCCCGCTAAAAGATTTTTGAAAAAATAGAAATAAAATCACTATTATATACATGGAATCCGGGTAAGAAACGTATTGTATTGTCAAAAACGACAGTACCAAAGCAAGAATTCATATGCCCGCCAAAACATGGCAAGTAAAAAATTCCTCTCTTTTAACTCACCTCTCTTAAATTTTCAAATCCATTCAAATTAACCCGGTCCATCGTCGCATCCCCATTGCCCTCCTATTAGACGCTACGATCACCCTGCCGACTCCTTCACCCCTTCCTCCAAACGCTCCAACCTCCCAGTGAAACCTCCCTCCAACACATTCACTGACCTGGTGAAGTCGTTGGGGAAGCTACGAGGTTAGCTGATGCCCATCAGCGTCGTGAGCAGCAAGACGACGATGACGGTTTGTAGAAGACGGTGGTATTGCCACTCAATGCTTCTCTTCCTCCTCTCCACTGCCACTCAATGCCGTCGATCTGGACAGGGGGTGCCCCCCGTGTTGTGCTGCTGTTCGCGCCTGCTCACCAGCGCGCCAACCCGTCGCCGTTCGCCCTAGCCGCATCCGCCTCCGCCTCTGCCTGACCTGGAATCGAGTAGAATGGACACATAACAACCCTGCAACACCACCACCACCATGGGCAGATAACAATTAGCATTTGGCTTCGTCTGTTTTGCTAGGTTGACGTGCTTGAAGTCAAACTCCGTCGTTCCTTTTCTCTTCTTTCTTTCTACTCCAGCAGTCTCAGTAGTCTCCAAGTAGGAAGAACCTTTACGGAAACAAGGAACCAATCAGGTACAATTTTGTGCTGCGCGTCTTAATTTGAAAGATCAAAAAGTTCTTCTTACATTTTAGAAAAAAAAAAAGTCTAACCTCGACGTTGATGAATACGACAGCAAGTCCGAGCAATGGATACCTCTGTAGAACTCTCTTCCAACTGTTCACTACGCTTTCCCCGTCCGCTTCCGGCAACTTCTCTCACTGAGATCATCTTCGTGTCCTCCTGCTCCCCGACACCAGGTATGGTTCTGTACTATACCCGTGCGATGCAAGGGATGTCACCTTACTTGCTGGAAAATGTCAGTATAGCCTTCTCCTATAAACTACTTACAAATTTTATCAGGTACACACATCTTAGAGATTTTATGTATAGAAATATAATGAAATAACCGATGTTTTGCATAATTAAGAATAGAATTAAATGTTGGAAAGCATACCTTAGATATAGTGTAGAAAGCACTGTAACTGCTGCAAGAACTTAAAAGATCACATATGGAATCATGATTTATCAGAATAAAAAAAAATTGAACGAAGGTGGCAACTGAAATGCATGGCCAGAAGAAAGATGCATGTATATAGATGTCAGTAGACCCTCTTTTACACTGTCATCTTCCTTGCCCAAGGACATCGCCCATCATTCTCCTTGCCGGAGGTTGGTGTCATCTTACTTGCTGGAGACTGTCTGTGTACTCCTCTCCGCTGTGGTATTCAGAGGTCAGCCGCAGGGCAGGGCGCGAGAAGGAGAGGGCAGGGGCGGCCGGGGGCTTGGCCTGGGTTTGGAACTGCCGATGGCGGCGGCGGTGTAGCAGGCTGGAGAGAGAGAGATCCAGAGAGGCGAGCCCCATGGACATGGAGAAGATCCAAGTAGCTTCCTGCATCCGGGCACCAGCCGCCCTAGCGTTCTTACCTTCCTATCCAACGCCGGCGCCTTTCCCCCAGGAACTGCCGACGATCCCGGTTTCCTCTGGCGGGAGCAGCCCGACGCTGCGCCTCCTCTTCCGCAGCTTGAGGGCCTGGCACTTGGATAGGATCGCGCGGCTCCATCGTGTACGGCACTTAGCGGCGATGGCCACTAAACATTAAGAGCATGCCCTGAAGGATGATAAGAGGATCAAGTACTATGGCTTATGTATCACACAAAGAAGGGGAAAATATCCCCACATCGGGAAACGACGTACTTGATGCGTACAGCTCGACCTTTCTAAGCATGATGTCATCTGCGATGTGCACAAAGTTGGGGGCACACTAGACATGTAGGATCTGAAATTTTATAGGGAAAATTAATTGGGGTCCTTGTCAGAGCCTGGTACTTATTTCCTCGTCCCTGTCAGAATACCGGTTGATGTAAAGTCCCTGCTTTTCTCCAGGTTTAATTTCCAGTCCCTGCTTTTCAGATGTCACCATTTACGGCCCTCCACACACGATTTCCGTCTCCTTGGCCTCCGTCTCTTTTTCCCATTCCCGTCTTACCTTCCCTCCTTTTTTCCATCGCCTGTTCCCCATGCGAAGTTACTCTTACATACCCTGCCAAGAACTTATACAGCAACCATTGACAGCACTTACAAACCGCCTTTCGAAGGTCCGTGAACCGTTCTTCACACTATAAAAGGAACCCAGGGCCCCATACTTATCCTTCATCACAAGCTTCTAACGCTCTTCTTCTTCCTATCTTTCTTGCTCGTCTTCTTCATCTTTATTTGCAGATGTCTTCATCTAACCGTGCTCCCCAGAGGGATGGCAAGGCACCTGCCTCACCGGTGCCACCGTCCCCCCCGGCTCCCCCGTTGCGACAGTCCACCTTCAGCGCCGACTACTGGGATGGTTTTTACGTGGGCTGGAAGATGGCTTTACAGAAGCCTCCCGGCAGTACGGCGACAGGGGCCTCAATAACATCCTCCCAGACATCGGCCCTAGGGTAGAACACATCCCTTCCTCTCCTTCCTCCCCGGACCGTTCCGGCACCTCCCCTTCCTCCCCTGACCGTTCCGGCACCTCCCCTTCCTCCCCTGACCGTTCCGGCACCTCCCCTTCCTCCCATCCCTCCCCTGACCGTTCTGCCTCCTCCCCTCCGTACTCTACCGAGTGGTCGGTAGAGTAGAGTAGAGAGTTATTGTAACTGGCTTCTTTATGATAAGCATTTTCGTTTGATGCAGTCTTCTCTGTGCTTATGTATGTGCTCTGTATCATGCAAATTCAACATGTTACCAATAACACACTGTAACATCCCTCATATATACTATAATCAACATGACCACGACTGTAAGAGATTATAACATATAATGTAAAACTGTATGTTAGAATGTAGTGCTTGAACTGTAAGAGAGTAGTACTCAAACTGTAACAGGGCTGTTCTTTAGGTGTAACACTGTAGTGCTCGAACTGTAACAGCTTAGTACTTAACTGTAACATTTTATTATGTATAATATAACAGAAATCGTAAGTGCTGGAACTGTAAGAGTGTAGTGCGCGAACTGTAAGAGTGTACTGCTGAAAATGTAAGAGTCTAGTGCTTAACTGCAACATCTTATTACATATACTGTAACAGAAATTGTGAGGAGACAGTGCTCTTCTTCCTCTTATCTTTCTTGCTCGTCTTCTTCCTCTTTATTCTGAGATGTCTTCATCTAACATACGGTACACAGGTTAAACTGTAAGAGTATTAGAGTTAAACTGTAACACTTCGTTACGTACACTGTACAACAAACGTAATTGTAAGTGCGCGAACTGTGCAAGTGTATTACTGAAACTATAATAGCGTAGTAGTGGAGTTGTAACATCGTAGTGCGTAGACTGTAATAATGTATTACATACACTGTAATATTGGAATATAAGGACGACGTTCTGTTGTAACTAATATACAACATTTAAAATCCGTCAGGATTGGGGTGGGTTGCTACAAGTTCTTCGGTTGTGACCTGTTTGTTTGCACCGTGAACAAATATATGCATGATCTACTTCTCCTCTTGAATGTATTCTCCTCTTTCTCGGTCTTCCTGGCAACCTTTTTGTTGTCGGTGGCTTGATTAGAACTTCTGATGGTTGAGGCGGATCCGGCATGTCAAATGTTGGATAGGTTGAATGTTTCTTTCATATGCAGCCCTATACACTTCTGTGTTGTAAAATGCCGAAACATATTGAGTAACGGCCTCCTTGTTACTGCCAATTGTTGCGCATGCATGCTTGCAAGGAATCTTGACAAGTTGCCAGTGTCCACAGGAACATGTTTGTAGATGGAGGTCTACGGCGTACGTCTTCATACTTTCAACAACCTCAAATTTGATTCCATCTGAATGACGGATTGCTAAGCTTCTCCTTTCTTGAAGGTTTTTTTCGATGATTTTTTGTACTTTAGGACAGTATGGTGTATCCCACAATGCAGCATCAATTTCCTCTTTGCAGCCATTTCCATCATTTGCACTCTATTTTGTCAACCATCTGTAGTATTGGTAGACTTCGCGCGTCATGTATCCAATTGTTGAATGACTCTGCCAAATTAGAGTATAATTCACCAAACCTGTATGGCCATGTGAAGGAAATTAGGATACATCAAATATCTGTAACAAGTGTCCACTACATACTGTAACCTTATTTAACACGTTCTGTAATAGATTATCCCTACAACTGTAAGCACATAAATGGCAGAATGTAATAGAACATATCGCTTATGTATTTAAAGAGCCGAACCTTTGTCCCTGGAAAAGAGCATGGGACCAGTGTTCGACATCATTCGGAGCACCCATTCTTTGGCCTCAGTAGAATTAAGCTCCATTGCAGTCATTGCGTCTTGGTACTCTTGTTCAGTAACAGCATAGGCAATGCGCTGGAGAATTTTTCTAAGTAATTTTTTGAAAGGGGCGGCATACTTCCCCGCACATTGGTCGAAGTTCTGCATGATGTGCTGGAAACAGTAGCCGTGATGATCATCATCGGAAATACGTCAGGGATCGCCTCGCTTCCTTCAGACCTCTCCCTCTGTCTGATAGGAACGCGATCCTTCTATCTGATAGCAATGCTTTTTCAAATTTTGTAGAAACCAGACCCAGTTGTCATATGTTTCCGAATCTGCGATGGAGTAGGCTACACTGAATAGCTCATTGTTACCGTTTAAGGCACTTGCAGCAAGTATAACCCCTTGCACTCTATGCTGTTTGATATGAGTTCCGTCCAAAAAGAGCATAGGTCGACAACCAACTTCGAACCCATATGCAGACGCCGCGAAGCATATGAAAAACGTTTGAAACGTTGAGTCTCCGGGTCCACTTCTAGAGACAAGATCGATCCCGGGTTTGACTGTAATGCACGTTCGCTGTACCAGTTCAACATATGATAGCTTGTTCTGAAATCGCCGTATAGTGAACCGACAGCAACCTCTTTGCCCCACCATGCCTATTCAAATGATTATACATGTTCTGTAAGAGTGTTACAGTTCTTGTCCTCATACCTTACAGTATCCTTCTTAAGTGTTTACAGTATACGCTCAAATCATTACAGTTGTTACAATACAAACCCTTACAGTATATGATTACAGTTGTTACAATACAAGGGTCAGAGACTTACAGTATATGATTACAGTTGTTACAGTGGCATGCAGATATTGTTACAGTATACGTCGAAATGATTATAGTTATGACAATGATAGTCTTACAGTATATGAGGACAATTGTTACAATGCTAGGGTCAGAGAATTACAGTTATGGATCTATTGATTACAGTAGACGTCATGATGTGTTACAATTCAATTCATGGCATACCTGATGATAAGGGATGCAGATACCGTATTCCCGACGGATGTCACTCATCATTTCACTTGCTCTGTAGGTGGGTTTATCAACTAGTTTCCCCTTCACAGCATTTGCTACCCCTTCTTATGTCCGTGGATGTCCGTCGTCATAATGTCACATCCACAGGTGTGTATGTTGTTGAGACTTTTGATTGCAAATTGTGGACCTCCACGAACGACAGACGCATGCAGGCGCCATGGGCAAACAGAGACATTGCAACGTACAGTAATCGTACAGAGTCTTCTTCAAAGATTTCCAATAAATCCTCGTGCGATCGCGTACGAGGATAAGACGACAACCAGATATCTTTACGGTAT
Source organism: Colocasia esculenta (assembly GCA_014218235.1). NCBI lineage: Eukaryota > Viridiplantae > Streptophyta > Magnoliopsida > Alismatales > Araceae > Colocasia > Colocasia esculenta. The sequence continues at coordinate 112,734,034 of CM024762.1, forward strand.
GGTTTCCCCTTACAGAATTTACATAAGCTGAGCATTCGGTTACAGAACCCTTCATGAGACATAACAGTTTGTTCCGAGTCCGTTACAATTACATTATAATATTTTTACAGAACATTCCTTTTTTACTTACTCTATCGCAGCCAGACGATTTTCGCACCACAAAGCCACGAAAGTGAATGTGTCCACTTGCGAACCGATCCTTGTTCAGTCTCAAGAGAGTGCAGACACACTTCCAACGGGCAAGAAAGAGGAGAGACGTGATTACGTCGCCCGGACGCATTAGGAGTGGCCGAAAAGTCATTGATTGAACGATTTTTCAATGAGTGCTTCATTAATGAGTACGTGTTACATTATATGTCTACCATGTTTACAGTTTCGACCAAAGATGTTTACATTATATATCTACCATGTTTACAGTATATGTCTACCATGTTTACAATATATGTCTACCATGTTTACACTATATGTCCACCATGTTTACAGTTTCGCCAATTACTGATGACAGTCTTAATTCTTACCTGTAGAAATTTCATGTTCAACGGCCCTGTGGAGGGATACGACAATTTCCTCTCGTTTCATGACATCCGGAGCTATTGTTCGCGAGGGAGAGCGAATCGGTCGTAATTGACTGCTACGTCAACGCTTACTTGTTTCGCCCCCGTGAAGAGAACCCGGACATTTTTTGGAATTTTGGATATCTGCATGCCGCTTTAAAGGGTTATGTCCAATCTTGCAGAGACGATAAGAGCAAGGAAGAACATTTCGAAAATGCTTTCAAGAGATTGGACCGCGCCCCAAATGAATTCGACGTCATCTTCTCCCCCATGCACGTTGGAACGAACCATTGGGCTCTTCTGGTCATCCGCATGAAGGAAAAGAGTTCCACGTGTACGACTCATTACGAAACAAACATCGTGCTGACATTCCACAATATGTAAGTGACCAGTGTTCCATACGATGCTTACATTCATTACAGAGCGCGAGCACTTGTGTTACAGACGTAACAGTAACATGAAATCTACGTTAAGTTGCTCGAACTCTTTTGTTCATTCTCTTATGCAGGTGGAGGAACTGATAAGATACCTGAAGGGCAAGCAGATAGATGCAGCTACATGGCCGCTACGCTACCCCGACCCATGCCCACAACAAGGATCGGGAGACGACTGCGGAATTTTTACTTGCAAATACATGGAATGTCTAGCACGTACGGACATTCAATTTGCCCTTCAGTCAGAATGACATGCCTATTGTGCGAGCAAAAATCGCCCTCCACTTCATCAAAGCGTACTTCAATGGAGAAGGGCGTTATAGCGTCTACAACTGAAGGAGAACTGCCGCACGTACTAACTCCTAACCATTGTAATGATACTTGTTGTATGGTCTTTACCTATTCTTGTTACAGTATAAATGATACTACGTTACAGTTGAAGAGTACTGTCTTACAGCTTGAGCGCCCAGCTACGCCTACCTCATTACAGTGTGTTAGAATCCTGTTACAGTCTTTACCTATTCCTGTTACAGTATAAATGATACTACGTTACAGTTGAAGAAGTACTGTCTTACAGCTTGAGCGCCCAGCTACGCCTACCTCATTACAGTGTGTGTAGAATCCTGTTACAGTCTTTACCTATTCCTGTTACAGTATAAATGATACTACGTTACAGTTGAAGAAGTACTGTCTTACAGCTTGAGCGCCCAGCTACGCCTACCTCATTACAGTGTGTGTAGAATCCTGTTACAGTCTTTACCTATTCCTGTTACAGTATAAATGATACTACGTTACAGTTGAAGAAGTACTGTCTTACAGCTTGAGCGCCCAGCTACGCCTACCTCATTACAGTGGGTGTAGAATCCTGTTACAGTCTTTACCTATTCTTGTTACTGTATAAATGATACTAGGTTACAGTTGAAGAAGTACTGTCTTACAGCTTGAGCGCCCAGCTACGCCTACCTCATTACAGTGTGTGTAGAATCCTGTTACAGTCTTTACCTATTCCTGTTACAGTATAAATGATACTACGTTACAGTTGAAGAAGTACTGTCTTACAGCTTGAGCGCCCAGCTACGCCTACCTCATTACAGTGTGTGTAGAATCCTGTTACAGTCTTTACCTATTCCTGTTACAGTATAAATGATACTACGTTACAGTTGAAGAAGTACTGTCTTACAGCTTGAGCGCCCAGCTACGCCTACCTCATTACAGTGTGTGTAGAATCCTGTTACAGTCTTTACCTATTCCTGTTACAGTATAAATGATACTACGTTACAGTTGAAGAAGTACTGTCTTACAGCTTGAGCGCCCAGCTACGCCTACCTCATTACAGTGTGTGTAGAATCCTGTTACAGTCTTTACCTATTCCTGTTACAGTATAAATGATACTACGTTACAGTTGAAGAAGTACTGTCTTACAGCTTGAGCGCCCAGCTACGCCTACCTCATTACAGTGTGTGTAGAATCCTGTTACAGTCTTTACCTTTCCTGTTACTGTATAAATGATACTAGGTTACAGTTGAAGTACTGTCTTACAGCTTGAGCGCCCAGCTACGCCTACCTCATTACAATGTGTGTAGAATCCTCTTACAGTCTTTACCTATTCTTTTATAGTATACATAATAGGAGGTTACATTTCAGAACACATTATTACAGTATCAGTTGAAATCTTTTACAGTACTTAGCTATTGTCATTATAGTATGCATGCTATGAGGTTACAGTTGGAATGCTGTTACAGTCGTAACCTTTATGTTTTATAGTTTGCATGATAGGAGGTTACAGTTCGAGACTAAAGCTACAACTATTTATTACATTACCTGTTTCCCGTGTTACAGTATGTGCCCTTTTTCATTACAGTGTCCATGCTATGGGGTTACAGTTCCAGCAGTACAGCTTGACCGCTTCGGAGGAACCTGTTAGTATTACAGTACACGCATCATAGATAGCACATACAAGCCCACAGAAGACTGCATATAAGGAAATATTTATATTCCATAAACAAGCACTGTTACAATCTTAACTCCGTAACCCAATAGCATGGACACTGGAATGAAACGGAGGGGAGGGGACAAATAAGGACAGCAGAGATAGGAGGGGAGGGGAGGAATAAGAAGGATTGCAGAGAAGGGAGGGAGGGGAGGAGGTGAGGTGTAGGAAGGGATGGGAGGGGAGGGGAGGAACTGGTCGGGGAGGGAGACATTCTAAACACCCTAACCCGATTACTCGGTGGACGAGGGAGGGGAGGAATAGGAGCGGGCCGGGGAGGGACGAGGGAAGGTGAGGAAGATATGTGTTCTACCCTAGGGCCAATGTCAGGGAGGATGTTGGTGAGGCCCTTGTGGTGGTACAGCCGAGAGGCTTTCTGTAAAGCCATCGTCCACCCAACGTAAAATCCGTTCCAGTAGTCGGGGCTGTACGTCTCCGGGAAAGGTAGAGCGGGGGAGCCGGGGGCGACGGTGGCACCGGTGAGGCAGGTGCCTTGCCATCCCTCCGGGGAGCACGGTTAGATGAAGACATCTGCAAATAAAGATGAAGAAGACGAGCAAGAAAGATAGGAAGAAGAAGAGCGAGGGAAGCTTGTGATGAAGGATAGGAATGACCCAGGGTTCCTTTATAGTGTGAAGAACGGTTCACGGGCCTTCGAAAGGCGGTTTGTAAGTGCTGTCAATGGTTGCTGTATCAGTTCTTGGCAGGGTATGTAAGAGTAACTTCGCATGGGTCAGAGTTCACGGGCCACCGAAGCGTCAGCGTCGTTTGGGGAACAGGCGATGGAAAAAAGGAGGGAAGGGTAAGACGGGAATGGGAAAAAGAGACGGAGGCCAAGGAGACGGAAATCGTGTGTGGAGGGCCGTAAATGGTGACATCTGAAAAGCAGGGACTGGAAATTAAACCTGGAGAAAGCAGGGACTTTACATCAACCGGTATTCTGACAGGGATGAGGAAATAAGTACCAGGCTCTGACAAGGACCCCCAATTAATTTTCCCAATTTTATAATTCTCCCCATCTGCAAAATGGAAATGGAAAATACGCCCCCCCCCACCCCGGGAAACGGCGTACTTGATGGCGTACAACTCCACTTGGGCGGCGCGGCAGAGGTCGATGCCGCAGATGTCAGACAGCTAGACCAGGTAGAGGAGCACGCTAGAGAGCTTCTCGCCGAGGTGTTCCTTCTCTTCCTTCCACTCGGGCAGTGGCCTGTGCACCTCCCAGACATATCTCTGATAGCTCCCCCACCTGTCCATGTCCGTTCATAATGAGAGCACCCTCAAGACCCATCCCTTCCATCTATGAGCAAACGGGAGATTCCGATACAATATTGTTAATTAAAATAACAATGTTATATTGTTATTTTAATTGGAAATTTTAACATAATTATATTATATTATTTGTATGAAAATATTTTGAAATTAACTTAAATTAAGTTCATGCATGTTTCTGTAATATAATATGTATAATATAGTCAAAATTATTTATGTTCTCATATGACTTTCTAAACCATCTTTACATGTCGCTTTTTTTAAAAGTTAAAATTATTTATATATGTATATTTCATTCTTGAATATATTTGGGTAAAACTATGTAATTGAAATTTAACATAATTATTTATATAATTGAAATTTCCCCAAAATAATTGATTTTGAAATTTCTCCAATAAAATAAAGAAAATCAAAATTGAAAAGGAATAGGACGAAATTTGAGATCTATACATATTGTGTAAAAGTGATACTTACAAACTAATGTCTCTGACATTGTAATGTGGATTTATTATGTGTTGAATTTATATATTTTCTTTTTATTTTATTGATATGATAATGTTATTTAAATCTTTAACTTATTTTTAATATATTTTTTATCTAAAATATTTCCGTGCATCGCACGGGCATAGAACTAGTTTTATATATAATGAAGTTTTCCTTTCGTCCGCACGTTGTGCTTTTTTAAAGCTCTTCGTATATATATGAGTAAATTGATTAAGAGTTTTTAACAGATATTTGATTTATTTTTAGTCTCTAACAAGTTATAACTCATGGTAAGTGTTTTTTTTTGTTACAGTATATATTAAATCATGTTACAGTAAAGACCTCCTTATTAAGGTTAGGAACTTCTAATTAATTTCTCATATATATATATATATATATATATATATATATGAATTTATTAGTGCCGTCTCGACGGTGCCGCTTTAAATTGGGGTGGCTTTCGTGAGTCCCGCCTTGGTGCACGCACCCAACCCCTCTCGCTATCCTCTCTCCTCTCTCGAGATGAGTGCAACCTATTTTAGAAGAGGATGAGAAAAAAATCCTATATATATTAAAAATATATGTAAATATAATTTGGAAAAGGTAGAGCTCTACGATAGGAGCCAAGTCTACATGAAGTGGTGACTGTTAATATATTTTTATGAGAAAGGTTTAATGTATTTTTATATTATATTTTAAGTGTAATATGATTAGATAATAATTTATGTGACACCTCTTACATAAAGAGTGATAAAATGACAACTCAATTATTAGATGTTATATAAATTTGTTGTCTAATTATATTGTTTTAAGTATAATATAAAAATGTACTAAATCTTTCTCTATACTTAAAATAACAAGTGATGAACTGAATGCAGAATCTTGGATGCTGTGCCTCACGAACTTGGTATATTTGAGTTGCCGCCCCTTTCTCGTCTCCACGGGCCAATAGTTTCCCCGTCGATAATCACGTGAAATTCATCTGAATGGCCTCCACCTTCTTGCTCGTTCTCGCAAGCAGTTCGTTGTTTTGGTTTCAGTACTACTCCCTGTGCGCTGACCGTACCACGAACATTAAGTGCCACCTCTCACCTTTCACACTCTTAATAATTGTAGCTTCATTTTTCTGCCCTTCTTGCTGAAGACCATTGCAATTTGCAACTACGAACGTAGGAAACGAGAAACGCACTAGCTATGTAGTAAGTGTACGAACGACCGCGGATTACTAAAAGAATCTAGTGGGCGCTACTGGCGACGGCTTTTGCAGCTATATGCCAACATGCACGTACAGTAGATACCAAAAGCTTCTTACGGTCATGGTTCGCCGAACCGCGCCTGCGCCCGGCGCGTGTTGCTGCGGGCCGGTCTGCTGCAGACCGGCCGAGACGGTATTGCACGGTTCATCGGAGCGTATCAGTTTTTTTTTTTTTTTTTTACTTTCTCTTTCACATCCATATATCTAAAGAGATCTAAATAGTATCTAATTGAAATGAAATTTTAAATATAAATTAATTAAGAGATAATACAAATTATAATAATTTTAGTTTAATTTTTTAAATTATTTTTTTCAAGTAAAAATTATCTCAAAAATTATTAGATCGACTTAATCTCAACATGTAAGAGATCTAAATAGTGTCTAATTGAGATAAATTTCAAACATAAGTTAATTAATAGATGATACAAATTATAATAATTTTAGTTTAATTTTTTAAATTAATTTTTGTCAAGTAAAAATTATCTCAAAAATTATTAGGCCGACTTAATCTCAACATATATGTATCAAAAACTCATCATATTTATATTTTTAGAATCAGTACATTTTTCTAGTAATTATGATGACTTCAAATTTGATTTTATTTTCGGAACCAAATGTCGTCCCGTTGAAGTGCACAGAGAATTGTCGTACCGCGACAAACCCTGTATGTACTTAAGGGGTCTAAATGGTGTCTAATTGAGATGAAATTTTACATATAAGTTAATTAAGAGGTGATACAAATTATAGTAATTTTAATTTAATTTTTAATTAATTTTTCATCAATTAAAAATTATCTCAAAAATCATTAGGTCGATTTAATCTCAACATCTATGCATCAATAATTCATGATATTTTATATTTTAGAATCAATATATTTTTCTAGTAATTATGATGACTTCAGATTTAACTTTATTTTTATAACCGAATGTCGTCCTGTTGAAGTGCACACAATCAAAGATAGTACCATAATTATATTAATAGTATGAAAATATTCTAAAATTAAATAAACTTATGTTTTATATAAGTGATCATGTCTTACGTATAATTTACTATCTCTTTTAATTTCTTAGTGTCATATTAATATTTTATTATAAATTTTAATACATTATAGTTTTGTTTCTGTTTTCGGATTCTTGGTGTTGATCTAATGGAATGCATTGGTCATATCATGAACAATTTTCATGAAGAGCCCAAAGATTAGATCACCCTCGTTCAGGCTGTAGAGAGGCCGCACTCATTGCTTGTTTGGATCGCGATATGAGAGAGAAGGTCAAGAATAATCCAATGTATTTTTAAGCACAGATATTCATTTGATGTGATTCTAGTTGGAGCTCGTAGAGAAAGTCATTGGGAACAACTTTCATGAAGAAGTCTCGAAGTGATATATCCTCGTTTGAGATGTGGAAGGCGTGATAATCATATATATGTAGATTATGATATGAGAGAATGTGAAGAATAATCTGCCATAGCTTTGAACATAGACCACCAATTAAGGTGATTCCACTTCGAGGACGAAGCTGAAACATAATAGAACAACTTTGATGAAGACCTCGTGAGCATATCAGCCCCTTTTCAGGCTCTAGAAGACATGATATCTGTCATGCCCCGCCAAATTAGCAGCAGAATAAATCGGGGAGGCATGAACAACGTGTATGGTAACGACAATAACACGTACAGTCACAAATATCAGAGCATCTAATGAACAATAAATTGTAATAAACTTTTCATTTTATTGATAATTCACCTAAACTATTACAACCACTAATTCAGAGCCAAAACATAGGGCTCAATGACTTCATTACATTGGAAAGGATAACTAAGCAAATATCTAACTAGACTCTATGATACTAAGGTCATTCCATCGCTATGACTCCAGGTCGCTCATCACTCCAGTCCATTCCTGTTGGTTAGTGTAGGGTCATCATCTAACTTACCTGAAAACACAATAACAAATAACGAAGGGTGAGCGATAACGCTCAGTAGGACTTAATATCTCGTAAAAATAAGCATGCTTAAGTGATTAATGTCTTGTAAGTAGGTTAACTAGAGAGAACGATCAAGTATAGCCAAGAAAGTAATAACACATGATAGAAGGAGAACGATAATACATCAACAAGAATATTGCAAAACAAGGATGATAAAGGACTGCCATGTAACGAGATAGTGTGTAACAAGATAGCGTGTATGGTTGCACAATGGTGCACTAAAAGAATACGGCAATAGTCACTTCAGAACAGTAGCTGTTCAGTAACAGTCAGCGATAGCACAGTAATCACACAGTACGTCTGAACTCATCAGACTAACAGTAGTAGCATAACAGTTAGATGTCTAGCCAATTTAGTACAGTCAGTCAGAATCGGTGCAATGCAGACACCGTCAATAGCCCCTGCAGGTATTTTCGAGTGGCTCTCTGCCCCTAGGACTAGCTAGATTGGAGCCCCTCAGACACTCTCCGTGCCCTGCACAGCATGCATTTGAGTCAGTAGGGTCACAGGACCCATATTATGGCGCTAGACAGTCATCTATAGTACAAGCAATAGGAGACACAATAGCTCAAGAGTCTCAAGATAGTACTAGATGAATAGACAAGATAGTAGAGTGAACGTGAATAGATGAGATTACAAGGATAGTAGATGAGATAGGGTATAAATGTAAAACAATGTTAAACTACGATAGTAACAGTTGCACGGCACTAGGTCGAGTACCGACAGTCTGGTAGAAGTCACAACCGCCCACTAGCCGTGCTATGAACACTGGCTAGAAGGTCCGGCGGTGATCCAAGATAAGAGAAATTTACTAAGGCCGTTCGATCGTACTGATCCCTAAAGGTATATCGGGTTTTAAGGGTACAACCAGCGTCGCAAATGGACGTGCGCCAAAGCCAAGAAGACTTACGGAGGCCTTGACAAGGAGTCCCTGGTCCAGTCAGGAGTCTTCCCGATGGAGAGGTGGTCCATTTCAAAAGTAAGTGTGTAACGAAAACGTTGTCCATCATGCTTCGAGTGCTTGAAGGTAGAGGGACGCGATAACAGTGTACAAGCGCGCGAATAAAACGATGACAAGTGTCATTTAAAATAATAGTGAATTATGTAATTAATTTTACTTAATTACTAGATACATTATTGAATAATTTATAGGGTCAAATGGCAAACATTAATGTTAAATATGTGCAAGTGTAAAAAAATCAAGAGAGCATGAATAATCGTGCACATGGCCTTTAACTAATTAAATTTACATAATTATTACCCATTATTAATTTATCAGGTCGAAATTATAACAAGGTTTAATCATGGCTAAATAAGGGGTAGATAGCATAAACAACAGGGGCATGGGCGCAATTAACAGTTCCGAAAAGAATTTTGGAAATGCGATGGGGGTGCCCATCGCGATCAAGTCGCGACAGGGGGGTCCAGGCGCGACGGGGGTGCCTGTTGCGACTTCATGTCGTGACGGGAAGTCGCGACGGAACGGTCTGGCATGACAACCGAACCGGCCGGCCTGGCCCGGTTCGGGGGTGGGAACGCGACGGCGCGAGACGTCGCGTTAAGGTCACGATGGTCCGGCCGACCCTAACCCCTCTGAGGTTGCAATGGGTCGGGCCGTCATAACTTCAGAGGCGGGGGCTGACCCAGAAAAGGGGATTTTCCCTTTTTGGGTTTTGTTCCTTCCCTCAAAGCATGATACCGAGCTCTTTTGAAAATCCATATAAAATCGCACGATGATCAAAAAATTATGAAACTAGTTTTAAATGAAAGTAGACTCATAGATCTATCAACAGGCATGAGTAATTAAGAAACGGACAAGTTTGTGCATGCTTTAACAAGGTTACATTTTGATGACCTAGACATGCACAGGCATGAAAGAACGATTTAATTGGCAACGAATACATGATGAAAATTAGGGCAAATAGGGGCGTTTGAAAACTAGGATCATGTGATATCTATGAGAATTATTTCAGGACATGGGATCATGTACAAACGAGGATTGAATACAAACATGATGGTTTGGGCACAACATGTTAACATAAATTTGGGCATTTAATTCACCCTCATGGAAGAACAAAATAGATTGAAATTAGAGGGCTTTCAAAGGGGATCATGAAGACTACCTAGGGTAATTTTTACACGATTTAAGCTTGAGAGATTGCCTACCTTTCACACATTTAAGAAATCCTAGGGCTTGATGACGAAAAGAAGATAGAAAAATCCTTGCTCCTAGCCTCTCCACCTTGCTCCTTCGTCCTCCAGCCTTTCTCATCATCTCCCAGAACTCCAACCTGTTCTAAGGGGTTGATAGGGCCGAATGAGAGGTGTACAGGTTGCTACAAGAGTCCATTCTTTCTGAAACTCCTTTCTTTCTAATAAGTCTGAATTTTCCTTATTTATCACATAATTTCTCTCCTTTATCTCCTAATTATGGTTGGGAAGAGAGCCAATTTTGTGGCCAAGGGGTTAGGGTAAGCTTAGGACTATTTTTAGGATATTTACAACCTATTTTACTATTTATCTCACCCTTATTTAATTTATGAATTAATTAACTCTGAATTTGGCTTAATTATCTCCCATCTCATGATGGACTCTTCATTTAGGCCCAACTATTCACGTTAGGACCATTAGTAAAGCCTTGACTAATTTAGCTTAATTGTTATAAATTTAATTCTATTTATTCATCCTTTATTCTAATTTAAATCTATTTATCACACTTATTCAATAAATTTTTTATTTAATTCATTTTAATATTATTTATGCCAATATTCCTAACCTTCATCATTTGGGCTCTTACTCTTGACCCAATAAGTTATGTAAGCTTAATTGTACAACCCATGTTCTTAATGGATTTTAATTATGTTTTTATTAAATAATTTATTCATGGGCCAAGATTGCCTATTGGTCCGATTATCATAATGGGCTATCAACCCATATTATTTAAAGTCTACTCACATGTTTATTTTAATTTATAATCCACTTTTGCTCATAAAATAATGGGTTCTCCGACTTATTCATTAATTACGCTAATAAGTCGCATAAATTCTTAAACTTGGTCTAAATGATTTTTTTATGCCCAAATTTCTTGATGGGTCATTAGAGAATATTATTTAAAGTATAACTATTATTTTTAAAAAAAATTTATATGAGTTTTTATGCATGAAATAATGGCACTTATATATTTTTTAACTAGTTTGATTTATTATTTGATAAAATTTTTAATTTATCTATATTTTCTAATTAATAAATTTTCTGGGGTACTACATCCTCCCCCACTAAAAAGAATCATATGATAAGATATGACTACCAATTATTCTGAATATTTCATTCCATCATCTCCCCCACTTAGGACTTTGCTATCAAGAAAATAATATGTATTAAAACTAAGGGTTTAGTGATGGTACATTGTCCCCCTTGATTGGCATGATTTATATCCACAAGGGCTTGTAACCGTCTTTGGCATGGAGTTTGGTTCTTCTTTACTGGACAGTTGATGACTCGATGTTGCTGACTTCCACAATGCAAGCATTTGCCCAATTTCTTCCAATAGTTATCAATCTGATGCCCTAGCCTTTTACAAAATTTACAGAATTCCTTCCGCTTCATTTCCCCTTTCATTCTCTTGCTATCTACTGTATTTCTTCCTTTATTACCATTGGAATGGGCAGCACGTTCCCTTTTCAATGCCTTCTTCTTATGGATCTTTTCAAGAAGTCCCATGGTGTCCTCTACTATTTGAGCTCTCAATACCATGTCTGAATATACTACAATGTCAAGTGGAGCCAACTTTTTTCAGAACACAGGTTTTAACCCTTCTAAGAATCTCTTTGCCTTCATCTTTTCCGTACTCACTAAATGTGGTGCATACTGTGCTAGTCTTTCAAATTGTGCTTCATATTCTGCTACAGACATCATTCGTAGTTTTAACTCTGCAAATTCATTTTTCTTCTTCTCACGAATCCTCTCGGAAAAATATTTGGTGTTGAAGAGTTCTAAAAATTTATCCCACTCTATGTTGATGTTGGGTAATTGTCGACTGGCAGCTTCCCACCAAGCTCTAGCATCACAGTCCAATTGGAAGGTTGCCAAAAGGACTTTCTCCTGCTCTGAACATTGCATAACTCTAAAGATCCGTTCCATCGTCTTCACCCAATTTTCAGCTGCATCGGGATCCGGAGTTCCATTAAACGCAGGGGGATTCATTCGTTGGAAGTTTCCATATAAATCTCCTGCCCCATTTCTTGCTCCTACTTGAATCACGTTGTTAAGGGCTTGAGTTAACACCTGTACAGTCCTTTGCAAGTCCCGCATTGTGCATGCTCACCAGCCATCTCCACTAATCTCCTGCGAGCAATAACATTTAATTTATTTCTTTTTAGACTTTGGGTGCTAAAGTATTACCAAGTTGATACATATATATAGATAAATGTATTCAGATCTTAACCATGGTTCTACCCAATTCTGACATAGGTATGGTGGTTGACTTAGACACGTCTCAGGAAAGTTCACCTAGAACATCTTAGACTTAAATTATCTATTAAGGACATCCTAGGCTCTGATACCAACTATCATGCCCCGCCAATTTAACAGCGGAATAAATCGGGGAGGCATGAACAACGTGTATGGTAACGACAATAACACATACAGTCACAAATATCAGAGTATCTAATGAATAATAAATTGTAATAAACTCTTCATTTTATTGATAATTCACCTAAACTATTACAACCACTAATTCACAGCCAAAATATAGGGCTCAATGACTTCATTACATTGGAAAGGATAACTAAGCAAATATCTAACTAGACTCTATGATACTAAGGTCATTCCATCGCTATGACTCCAGGTCACTCATCACTCCAGTCCATTCCCATTGGTGAGTGTAGGGTCATCATCCGACTTACCTAAAAACACAATAACAAATAATGAAGGGTGAGAGATAACGCTTAGTAGGACTTAATATCTCGTGTAAACAAGCATGCTTTAAGTGATTAATGTCTTGTAAAGCAGGTTAACTAGAGAGAACGATCAAGTATAGCCAAGAAAATAATAGCACATATATAGAAAGAGAATGATAATACATTCAACAAGAATATTGCAAAACTAGGACGATAAAGGACTGGCCATGTAATGAGATAGCGTGTAACAAGATAGCGTGTATGGTTGCACAACGGTGCACTAGAAGAATACGACAATAGTCACTTCAGAACAGTAGCTGTTCAGTAACAGTCAGCGATAGCACAGCAATCACAGAGTACGTATGAACTCATCAGACTAACAGTAATAGCATAATAGTCAGATGTCTAGCCAATTCAGTACAGTCAGTCAGAATCGGTGCAATGCAGACACTGTCAATAGCCCCTGCAGGTATTTTCCAGTGGCTCTCTACCCCCAGGACTAGATTGGAGTCCCTCGGACACTCTCCGTGCCCTGCACAGTATGCATTTGAGTCAGTAGGGTCACATGACCCATATTATAGTGCTAGACAGTCATGTATAGTACAAGCAATAGGAGCCACAATAGCTCAAGAGTCTCAAGAGAGTACTAGATGAATAGACGAGATAGTAGAGTAAATGTGAATAGATGAGAGTACAAGGATAGTAGATGAGATAGGGTATAAATGTAAAACAACGTTAAACCACGATAGTAACAGTTGCATGACACTAGGTCGGGTACCGGAACTCTGGTAGAAGTCATAACCGCCCACTAGGCACGCTATGAACACTGGCTAGAAGGTCCGGCGTGATCCCAAGATAAGAGAGAATTTACTAAGGCCATTTGGATCGTACTTGTGACGGCCCTCATTATACCGGTACGGTTATACCAACCCACGTCGGTATAGCGAGAGTTCTCACAGTGGGACATTTACCAAACGATACATACAACTGAGATACACGCGAATATACAACAGAGTAGCGGAAGTAAAAGACAACTGTCTTCATTCATTCATTCATCATCCACATTTAACATACATGAAGTTTGTAATTAACAATAAAGAACTAAAAGTTCACATAATTTAAATTGCTGAAGTTTAAATACATAATGTCCACACTTATACATTCTTTTCATGATAACTCTAGTACAACATTCAAATTACATACTATGAAATGCACAAGTCACAAAGAAACTCCAAGACTAATCTCCACGCTCGGAGTCCGTCTCCACTATCTCCTCCAACGGTGCCACGTCACCAACTACACATGTACGCCGAAGCAAGGAGTGAGTCTAAAGACTCAGCAAGCAACACTACTCATAACATACACGTATAGGTCATAGCGGTTTCTACATGCACATTCAAAATTTTCAACACATGGCAAGCTAGATATTTGAAAGTTTCAACCTGTTATGAAAGTTTAACAATTTAATACATGGATCATGCTTTCAGATTTCTAAGAATAAAACTTTACCTATCACATGCTCTCTATTCAATTTACTCATGAAATTTTGTCTTTAAAGAACCAAGACATGAGAGCTACCAACATGAACACTGTGCATATATGAAAGGGAAACACGACTAGCATGGATCTTACATATTTTTAAACACATACATAGACATTTTCACATGCTTTAAGTGGCTGGTTTCACATAGTTTAATGGTTGTTAACCTATACATGAGAGCTACCATGTTGCTTAAAACATATCATGTGAACAACCAATCATGCTATTTTGTACCCGTGCTCATCAATTATCCCTAACATGGATACTAGACATTTTTGCACATATAAACATGATGATAACAACATAAAATTTCTGATTTCACATGGTTTCAGATTTGTCTCACATGGATTTCAATATCATAACCTCACATTTAGAATTTCACATTTTCTTTACACAAGTTTCCTCTTTCACATAGTTACACTTTGCACATACACATTCACATTGTTCACTTACACATTTACACATGAACACATACACATTACACATTACACATTTTAGGTGCCGTGACACATAGTCCAAACCACCAAAGAAGGACATATACACATCACATTACACATAGACGCCATCTAGGTATTCCAATGGCGACTCTTGGCTGCGTAGACCGGGAGAACAAGTCTCCACCCTAACCAGTGGTACTTGTCCACCTCCAGATTTCCTTCTAATGCCCTTAGGGTCACTTACACACTGAACTTTCTCAGGAGAACTTTTCCCTGATACAGTTCCACTGCCCTCTACGAAGCAGTGTCACATTGGCACAGTTACATATTTACACATTTTACCGATTTACACATGGTTTTAACACTATCACTTTCCATCTCATTCACTTTCTCACTCACATGCATATCTCTGTTTTTCCTAACATGGCACTACAGATTTCAGGAGGTTAACACACAGTAAATTTACTAATCAGGTTGTGTTTAAACAATAATTAACACATTACGATAATATACATAGATTATTACATTTCACATGAAAAACATAACCCTTATATACTAGTCCAAATGACCTGAAATTTTAACCACATGCTATTTTCGGGTTCAAGGTCATACATTCAATTTTTCAGATTTCTGAGCTAAATAGAATTTACAGAAAATCAAATACCTATTTCGCATGCCATTCACAATTTAGGTTGACATGGAGTTTAACACATCATGCATTTTTACCACTTACTGTTTGAACAGAGACTACTGTTATATACATGATCTGAGAATACAGAATTTAACCCTAAATCATACAACTATAGATCGATCACCACAAATCATTCTTATATGCCTTTTTATTTACCGAACCGAATTTATTAGCAATTTATACAAGCATGGACAATTTACCAAATTTGAGTATACATATACTGATCTACTAATCTTCATGATCTGACAAAACAGAGGCATTCAGACTAATCCTAATCATGAAATATGGATTGGCAAGATTATCAACAAATCATGCTTACAAATTTACGGAATACAATTTTATAACATCCACCACCACACATCACACTCATCCACACACCACATTTAACAATATACATAGTGTATAGGGTTACCATATATCCTCATCACGGAAACCACACCGAAAATAGTTGTATAGAAAGGGCAGAACAGGTCACTGTTCTGTCCAGAGGAACTTGGCGGCAGTCTTTGGCCGCTGACTCAGTGTCAGCGGCATGGTCGATGGACGCCAAGCATGATCTCAGCATCCATTGACCTTCCCGTCAATGCAGGTCTGTGCAGAAACACAGACCCGAGCTCTCAAGTTGGGTGAATGTGAGGGTCTAGGACTCGAGGGAAAAATATACAAAAATTGTAGAATCGACCTAGACACATACGGGGACATTATGGTTAGGTCACTTGCCTTTTAGAAAATGCTCCAAGGATCTAAGGTGCTCGGAGAAGCCCTCCTTGGGCAGTCCCAAGAAGGTGCAACTGTCCTCCTAGATCTTCTTCCTCCGGGCTCCTGGATGGTCTCCACACCAAGGGGATGTCGGGGAAGCCTCCTCCTTTGCTCCAGCTATCATCTTGTCGTGGAAGATGGCCGGATCTAGCTCCAGGAATTCGGATCTTTGGGTGCAAGGAGTGGGTTTTCTCACAGCTCAGAACTAGGGTTTTTCTCCTGGTTTCTCTCTTGCAAAGGTGAAGAGAGGGGTGGGAGAAGGCAGATCCGGGTTTAACATGTGGGAAGACCTCTCTCCCACTCACAGGGTGACAAGACAGCTCTCAGAGCCGTTGGGGACAGCTCCCCAATGGCTGAGCTTTCTTGTTTCCGGAATTTCTGGCTCTGCTGCGCATGCAGGCCAGAGAAATAGGCATCCATATTGTTAGATGCCAGGATTAGTGTTGGCATCCATGTCTGGACGCTGACACCACCTCAACGGCTAGGGGTTGACGCCAAGATGGCCTTCGGCCAGAAGTCTAAAATATGCAGAAAACCATGCATACCATGCATATATACATGCAATATGTAATGGTAGTGTATCCATACTATCACCATTCAATACATGCATTATTTACATATAGTATAACACATGCACACGTAATTGTACTAATTAATACGTACGTAAGTATGTATATACATATACAAGCACAATTATACACACACACAAATACAAATAATGTGACAGAAATTCGAGGGCCTTACACCCTCTCCCCCTTAAAGAAACTTTGTCCTCGAAGTTAGAACGACACTACTCAAACAAAAGGGGATACTTCTTCTTCATCTCATCCTCAAGCTCCCAAGTAGCCTCCTCGCGTGAGAAGTTCCGCCATAGGACCTTCACCGACGCAATTCTCTTGTTCCGGAGATGCTGAACTTTCCGGTCAAGAATGGCTACTGGTTGCTCGACATACGAAAGATCTGGCTGGATCTCCACTGGCTCATGACTAATCACATGAGACGGATCTCGAACATACTTCCTTAGCATAGATACGTGGAATACAGGGTGAACGCTAGCCAAAGCTGGGGGTAATGCTAGCTCATATGCCACGCTGCCCAAACGTCTGAGAATCTCATATGGGCCAATGAACCTGGGGCTCAGCTTGCTATGACTGCCAAATCTGATGACACCACGAGTAGGCGATATCTTCAAGAAGACATGATCGCCAACCTCGAACTCCAAATCCTTCCTTCTGTTGTCGGCATAACTCTTCTGCCTATCCTGTGCCGCAACAAGCCTTTTCCTGATAAGCTGAATCTTATCTGAAGTTTCCTGAACTAACTCCGGTCCGATCAACTGCCTATCACCAGTCTCCTCCCAACATAAAGGAGATCTGCAGGGCCTACCATACAACGCCTCGAATGGAGCCATACCAATACTAGCATGAAAGCTGTTGTTGTATGCGAACTCCACAAGAGGTAAATGACGCTCCCAATCATCCTTCCAATCCAGAACACACGCTCTCAACATATCCTTGAGCGTCTGGATAGTCCTCTCGGACTGTCCATCGGTCAGGGGATGAAACGCCGAACTGAGCTTAAGCTCCGAACCTAACGCATCCTGAAGACAATCTCGAAGTAAATCTCAGATCTCGATCCGAAATGATCAACTTCGGCACACCATGCAATCTAATGATACCACTAACATACAATCTAGCTAAACTCTCTACCGACTGCTTCTTCTTCATGGGCAAGAAATGAGCAGTCTTCGAGAATCTATCTACAACAACCCAAATCGAGTCATTGCCCCTTCTAGATCGAGGCAAACCCGAAACGAAGTCCATAGTGACAGCTTCCCACTTCCATACGGGGATATCCATCCTCTGCATAAGGCCGAATGGTCGCTGTCGCTCGGCTTTCACTTGCTGACACACTAGACATTAGACACATAATTCGCAACATCCTTCTTCATGCCGGACCACCAAAATGATCTCTTCAGGTCTTGATACATCTTAGTGTTACCCGGATGAATAGAGAATCGCGATCTGTGAGCCTCCGCTAACACATGCTCACGGACATCTACACTCAACACACACACGGTGTGAAATCTAATCACACCGTCCTCATCACGAGCAATGCCGCCTTACCCACTAACTCTAACAATCTAGGGTCGCTTTCTACTGCTCAATCACCTCATCCAAGACGGAGGATCTAAGGATAGCTGAGCTTACAATGCCTGACACAGCGATGGCTCTAACTCGGTCATAGAGCACCGCTGCATCCTCCAACATCTTCTATAAGGCCCCCGATTTTTTTTTTTTTTCGTCCTTTTCTTTTATAAGTACCTTATTGTGCGAATGTTTATGTGTCATGTATGTAGCTAGGTATACATATGCATATAACTTGTGCGTGTAACTAATCGTATGCGTATACATATAAACTTTTATTTATGCATGCATGTAAGTATGTATGTATGCATATGTGCTATCTATGCTATATATATATATGATATTTACTTAAGTGGTAAGTTAGGTGTATGATGTGTTGCTCATATTATATGTTGTATTAAATGAAGATTGGTATAAAAGTGTGCATTTGTGTGTATAATTATTTAGTAAGTGTTGTTCATTGCATTGTGAAGATAGTATGTACATTATATCGAGCACATTATATACCATCTTGACTACTTATGAATACATGTGTGTACTTAGTTGTATATATATATATATATATATATATATATATATATATAATTGTTTGGTTTCATGATGTAATTGGTGTGTACATTATACCTTATGTATTGCCTACATGTACATAAGAAGGATTAAGGTTTCTGTGAATTTGTATGTTCTGGCCGAAGACCATTTTGGCGGCAACACCTGTGGACGTCAAGGACAAGTAGGCGGCGACATCGATGGACGCCAATTCTTATATGAACGTCCGTGGATGTGGACGTCTACTTCCCTGACAGTTTTCTGAGCAGCTGCATGGTGTGCCATGCCTCCGATTGGGGGATGCCAACCACCCCCAACGGCTCCTTCGCCCCTTCCAAGACAGACCCCATGTCTTGTCTATATGACCACCCACCCCTTGCAACCTAGAAGTCCCTTAGCCCTTGCAAGAGGAGAAGAAACTCTGGCCCCAAAAGGTGAGAAAAACCCTAAAACCCTGAGAGCTGTGAGGAGACCCGAACTTGGGAGGCTTTGATCCAGCGGTTTGAAGCTTCTTCCGGCAATCTCCTTCGACAAGGAGGGAGTCTATACAAAGGAGAAGGCTTCCCCAACCTTGCTTTGGAGTCTTCTTCGACCTAGAACCCGTGTGAGGGAGGTTTTGGAGGCTTCTTGGCTCTGCCCAAGGAGAGCTTCTCCGGCCCTTTTGATCCCCTTGGAGGTTTTTCCAAAGGCAAGTAACCCTTGCACCTTGTCCATGTATGTGTCTAGGTGTTTTCTATCATTTTTAAGGATTTTTTCGTGTCCTGGATCCCCTACATTCACCATTCTTTGGAGCTCGGACTGTGTTTTTGCACAGGCCGAACTTGACGGCAAGATCCCTTGCCGTCGAGATCTTCAGTTGGCGGCCAACGATAATGCCGTTAACCCCTTCTGGACGGCCAGACTATGCCGTTAAGTTCTTCAGGGCAGAACAATGAGCTGTTCTCCCTTGTATATGATTAAATTCCGAATGTTTTCGCATGAGGATATATTGTAAACACTATGTGTTATTTATTATTATGAGTAATGGGATATAATGTGAGACTTCCATGCATTTTTGTAAATCATGTGAATTGTTAGGATATTTAAAATGCATGTTAAATAAAACTTGGGACATGTCAAATTGCTGTTTGTATGATCCATGAGGAAATAAGATGCCATAAATTTTCTATGACATGTATATGTATGTCAGTCCCTGCCCCGAAAATTTGGAAATTTTCCCTTGGCCATGCAATTTGTTACAATTCTTGTATTGGAAATAGGAAGCATGTGTAGATCCCTATAAAAATCCTAGTAAATAGCATGATGTGAGATAAATTTGGGAAAAATTTATGTGATGTTATGAATATTATGTACATGACTGTGGATTTTCAAATCAGACTTTGATGTGGTGCTTCCATGATAAATTGATTTTTAAGAGCATGCGAATGAGTATTCCATTTTCTATAAATCTTGTATAGCTCAAAAAAACATGAAAATTTGCATATATGTTCTGAAACCCGAAAACAACATGTGGTTAAAATTTCAGGTGATTTGGATAATAGTAGCTTACATTGTGAGATTTCCATGTGAATTGTGCCATATAAATCATGCTTTCATGATAATGGTAAATGATGTGATTTTTCCAACCTAATTAATGTGAGTTACTGAATGTTAATTTCTGTCCATAGTAGTATCATGTTTAAGAAAACTGATCCATGTATTGATATAAAGGACTCAAGTTATGTGTAAAACGTGCGTGTGTTAAAAATTGGAAAATGTGTAATTTGTGCCGTGTGTGACACTGCTTCCATAGAGGGCCTTGGAACCGTACCGTGGTAAAGTCCCCACGGGAAGGTTCAATGTGTATGTGTATCCTATGGGCATTAGGATGAAATCCTGGTGGCGGACAAGTACCGTCGATAGGGTGGAGAGGGCTTCTCCCGGTCTGCGCAGTACCAAGGCTTATCACTGTTTTGCCTAGATAAGTATGTGTTATGTGTTATGTGTTATGTGTCCTTCTAATGGTGGTTTGGACTATGTGTCACGGCATATAAATGTGAAACGTGAATGTGTATATGTGAAGATTGTGTAAGTGCCATGTGGACATGTGCAAAGTGAAAGATGTGTACATGTGAATGTGTAAATGTGTAACATGTGAAACCAATGTGTTAAAGTGTAAAACTGTGATTCCTAATGTGATATTTTAGAAACATATTAGAACAGCAAGCTAATTAGATAAGCAATCATGTTACTGTGTGCAAGAATGTCTATAGAATCCATGCTAGAACCTTCCTTTCATTATGTGCAAAAACCATGCCTAAATTGCTCTCATGATGTGGTATGAATGAGACAAGTTCTTAATTGAGTTCATATGCTAAAGGAATGAGAAAAGAACATGTGTTAGATTAGTTGTTTGTTTGAACATAATTCATATGTTATGAAACTAGTAGAAGCATTATGCT
The DNA here is from genome assembly GCA_014218235.1 of Colocasia esculenta. Taxonomy (NCBI): domain Eukaryota; kingdom Viridiplantae; phylum Streptophyta; class Magnoliopsida; order Alismatales; family Araceae; genus Colocasia; species Colocasia esculenta. The sequence goes on from CM024762.1 coordinate 112,755,466, forward strand.
AGACTTGTCCTGAATAACATAGATATGCGTAGAAGGTGTAAGAGAGTGAACCATGTGATGTGAATATGTTATGTGAAATGAACTTGCATGTTATGAGACTTTTAATCCATGTCAAAGCAAGCAACCTAATGCATGTAAAATGATAGTTAGATGTGCTACCATGTGTAGAAACCATGATGGTAATGTTTCCTTTCATGCATATGAGAACCTCATGTTTAGTTGCTTTCATGTTTTAGTTAATTCAAGTGTAGTTTTCATGTGATTGGATGAGTAGAAACATGTGATAGGTAGTTTAATTTGAAAGGTATAAATCATGTTCCATGTGCTTTAAATTTTGTAGAAATACCCTGACAGGTTGTGTTAGTATCACATAGCCTTGCTACATGCTTTGATTGAATGCGATTGAATGTGAATGCCTATATGATGTATGCATGTATGAAGTGTAGGATGTTACTTGTTGAGTCTTTTAGACTCACTCCTTGCTTCGGCGTACAGGTTTAGTAGGTGACCCTACATCTTTTGGAAGAGGCAGTGGAGAGCGACTCCGAGCGCGGAGAGTAGCTTGGCGGAGTCGTTATTGTTATATTTCGCTTTCATAGTATGTGATTTGAGGCATTGTATTGAACTATTATGTAATTGTGAACAAACTATGTAATTTGATGTTAGAATTGTAGTTATGTGGACAATGTATCTTGTTTAAATTCCAGTTAAGTAAGCTTTAGCTTTCCTTTATTTGCTATATGGACTGTGGATGTCAATGTGGATGATGAAATGAAAGACAGTAGTTCTTTTCTTCCGCTACTCTGTACTTATATTTGTGTACATCTCAATCGAATGATAGTGTCGGGTAAATGTCCCGCTGTGGTGATCTTCGTCGTGCCGACGTGGGTTGGTACAACCGTACCGGCATAACGAGGGTCGTCACATCTTCCAATCCTGCTAGAGCGAAGACCTCTTTCTACTAAGAGCATCTGCTACGACGTTCGCCTTTCCAGGATGATACTGAAGGTCGAAGTCATAGTCCTTCAAGAACTCAATCCATCTCCTCTGCTTAGGTTTAATTCCTTTTGGGAGAAAGGATACTTCAAGCTCTTGTGGTCGGTAAACACCTCAAACTGACACCATAAAGATAGTGCCTCCAGATCTTTAGTGCATGAACCACAGCTGCGAGCTCCAAATTATGAGTCGGATAGTTCCTCTCATGCTCATTCAACTGACGAGAAGCATAAGCTACTACCCTATCTTGCTGCATGAGCACACAGCCTAAACCAATCTGAGATGCATCCGTATAAATGGCAAAACCTTCTGGACCACTAGGCAATACCAATACCGGAGCAGAAGTAAGCTTAGCCTTCAATAGCTAGAAGCTACGCTCACATGCCTCAGACCATACGAACTTCTCACCCTTCCTGGTCAGCTTTGTCAAAGGGGCGGCGATGGATGAGAAACCCTCAATGAATCGCCGATAATAACCAGCTAACCTAATGAAACTATGAATCTCCGAAGGAGTCTGGGGAATCTCCCAATCCATAACTGTTGGGCCTTTGCTGGATCAACTGCAACACCAGCGCCGGAGATGACATGCCCGAGAAAGTGAACCTCGCGCAACCAGAACTCGCACTTGCTGAACTTTGCATACAGCTTGTGCTCACAGAGAACCTCTAAGACTAACCTCAAATGCTGACGGTGCGTGGCCTCATCCGGAGAATAGACCAACACGTCATCAATGAACACAACAACAAAGCTATCTAAATACGGACTAAACACCCGGTTCATGAGATCCATGAACGCTGCAGGGGCGTTGGTCAATCCGAAAGGAAGGACCAAGAACTCATAATGTCCATAACGGGATCTAAATGCCGTCTTGGACACATCCTCACTCCTAATCCGCAGCTGATGATAACCAGATCGCAAGTCAATCTTAGAAAAGACTGATGCATCCTGCAACTGGTCAAACAAATCATCAATCCGAGGTAAGGGGTACCTGTTCTTCACAGTCACTTGGTTTAGCTTTCTATAATCAATACACAACCTAAGTGACCCGTCTTTCTTCTTGACGAACAATACAGGTGCGCCCCAAGGGGAACACTAGGGCGAATGAATCCCTTATCAAGCAATTCTTGCAATTGCTTCCTCAACTCGGCTAACTCTGCAGGGGCCATCCGATATGGGGCCTTCGAGATAGGAGAGGTGCCTGGAAGCAACTCTATAGTGAACTCTATCTCCCTATCCGGTGGCAATCCAGACAAGTCATCGGGAAAGACATCTGAAAATCCTGCACCACATCGATCTCTGCAAGAGTCAGTGACGAACCAGCATCGGGTACTAGCATAACGCTGGCAAGAAATGCGTCACAACCCTTGTTCACCATGTGCATCGCCTTCATGGCAGAGATAACTAACTTTCCCCTCTAAGTTCTTTGGCAAGGGATGAGAGAACTCGTCCTCACCAGGAATGCGGAAAACAATCTTCTTCCGACGACAATCCACTAACGCATAGTGCTCCTCTAGCCAATCCAGACCAAGATAGCATCATAGTCCTTCATCTTAGCAAGAAGAAACACCCATCTAGGATTCTATCCTCAATGCACACAGGTACGACGGAATGCACTTCCTAGTCGATACCGTACCCGCAGGGGTGTGCACAGACAAAGGGACCTCTAACTCCTCAGACTCTATGCCTGACTCTAGGGCTAACTGCCTAGCGAACCGCTCGGAAATAAACGAGTGAGTAGCACCCGTATCAAACAAAACCCGAGCGTGCACACCTAAAAGCAAAACCGTACCTTCGGTGACATGCTCCGCCTGCTCGGCGTCCTCGCGTGCCAAAGCAAACACTCTAGCTGGGGCTCGAGGCCTTCCTGGTCTTCCTGTAGCTGGCGCGGCTGCCGCTACGGCTGGTGCTGACGCTCCACGCTAAGCTCCTTGCTGAAGTCTTGGGCAATCTTTGATCTTGTGGTCGCTGCTCCCGCACTTCAAGCATCTACCCGCTACCAACCAACACTCGGAACCACCGTGTGTCTTCCCGCAATGGGGACACTCTTTCTTCACACCAGGGGAACGTACAGAAGGTACCTGAGAGTTGCTGACTGCCACTAGTTTCTGCGGTGTCTGGTACACCTTTTTCTTCTTATCCTACCTCTGGAATGACGCTGCCGGCCTCTTCTGCGAAGCCTTCTTTTCCTCCAGATATTGCTCCATTTCTCCCTCCTGCCTACAGGCAGCACTGAGGGCCTCGTCCAGCGTGCGGTGGTCAAACGCCACGAGTCTTGTCCGCAGTGATGGCTTGAGTCCCATCACGAACTTCTTGGTCTTCCTGCGCTCATCCTCTACGATATGCGGTGCATACTTAGAAAGTTCAGAAAACCTTGCCTCGTATTCCAGCACGGTCATGGAGCCTTGCGTCAGGGAGAGAAATTCCTGCTCCATTTTGTCCTGGATATGCTCTGGGACGAACTTGGCTCGAAAGATCCTCACGAACGCATCCCATGTCACGTCTACTGCTCCGTCCTCAAAGCGTGTACGTAGTAGGGAGGACCACCATACATCCGCTCTCTCCTACAATACACCTTCATAAGCACCAACTAACAAATTCTAAATTAAGCAGAACATACAACATACAAAATTAAAAGTCTACCTGTAGCATGTAGGTGGATAATGTCACCTTATCCTCATCAGGGCACCTGATGGCTCGGATATTTTCTCTGTCTCCCTTAACCAGCTTTCTGCCATTAATGGATCACTCTCCCCCTTAAAGAGGGTGGGGTCATCCTCTTGAATCGCTCCATGATGGGAGGTCCACCATGGTCCTGAGCTGGTGCCTAAGCCTGCTACATTCAACAATAAACAATATACGATAAACAATATCATGCAATTTAAATAGCAAACTACTTAGTTGTTTCATTATTCTACCTGGGCCTCCAACTGTGCCTGGAGTGCTGCCTGGGTATGAGCCTGCGTCTGCATGGCTTGTACCAGACCTTGCATGAATACTCCGTAATCCACAAGCGGCGGTGGGGGAAGTACAGGCCCTCGTGGTGCTGGGGCCTGTTGCTCCGCCTGCTCATCACATCGTGGCTCGTCCTCACGGGACGACGCTCCACCACGCCTACCTCTCGAAGCCATGGCTGTAATAAATTTCAGCCAACCTTAGAGCTAGGTTACTAAGTTTTCCAACCATTTTCTTATCTATCTTTCACTTCTCATTAGTGTTTTCTACACATGTGGACATACTTAGCATGCAATGGGGATGATGACTTAGGTATATTCATGTGCAATCTCAACCGGTCGCTCTGATACCAATCTTTGTGACGGCCCTCATTATACCGGTACGGTTATACGAACCCACGTCGGTATAGCGAGAGTCCTCACAGTGGAACATTTACCCAACGATACATACAGCTGAGATACACGTGAATATACAACAGAGTAGCGAAAGTAAAAGACAACTGTCTTCATTCATTCATTCATCATTCACATTTAACATACATGAAGTTTGCAATTAACAATAAAGAACTAAAAGTTCACATAATTTAAATTGCTGAAATTTAAATACATAATGTCCACACTTATACATTCTTTTCATGATAACTCTAGTACAACATTCAAATTACATACTATGAAATGCACAAGTCACAAAGAAACTCCAAGACTAATCTCCACGCTCGGAGTCCGTCTCCACTATCTCCTCCAACGGTGCCCGTCACCAACTACACCTGTACGCCGAAGCAAGGAGTGAGTCTAAAGACTCAGCAAGCAACACTACTCATAACATACACGTATAGGTCATAGCGTTTCTACATGCACATTCAAAATTTTCAACACATGGCATACTAGACATTTGAATGTTTCAACCTATTATGAAAGTTTTACAATTTAATACATGGATCATGCTTTCAGATTTCTAAGAATAAAACTTTACCTATCACATGCTCTCTATTCAATTTACTCATGAAATTTTGTCTTTAAAGAACCAAGACATGAGAGCTACCAACATGACACTGTGCATATATGAAAGGGAAACACGACTAGCATGGATCTTACATGTTTTTAAACACATACATAGACATTTTCACATGCTTTAAGTTGCTGGTTTCACATGGTTTAAATGGCTGTAAACCTATACATGAGAGCTACCATGTTGCTTAAAACATATCATGTGAACAACCAATCATGCTATTTTGTACCCGTGCTCATCAATTATCCCTAACATGGATTCTAGACATTTTTGCACATATAACATGATGATAACAACATAAAATTCTGATTTCACATGGTTTCAGATTTGTCTCACATGGATTTCAATATCATATCCTCACATTTAGATTTCACATTTTCTTTACACAAGTTTCCTCTTTCACATGGTTACACTTTACACATACACATTCACATTGTTCACTTACACTTTACACATGAACACATACACATTACACATTACACATTACACATTTTAGGTGCCGTGACACATAGTCCAAACCACCAAAGAAGGACATATACACATCACATTACACATAGACGCCATCTAGGCATTCCAATGGCGACTCTTGGACTGCGCAGACCGGGAGAACAAGTCTCCACCCTAACCAGTGGTACTTGTCCACCTCCAGGATTTCCCCCTAATGCCCTTGGGTCACTTACACACTGAACTTTCTCAGGGGGACTTTTCCCTGATACAGTTCCACTGCCCTCTACGGAAGCAGTGTCACATTGGCACAGTTACATATTTACACATTTTACCGATTTACACATGGTTTTACACATATCACTTTCCATCTCATTCACTTTCTCACTCACATGCATATCTCTGTTTTTCCTGACATGGCACTACAGATTTCAGGAGGTTAACACACAGTAAATTTACTAATCAGGTTGTGTTTAAACAATAATTAACCACATTACGATAACATACATAGATTATTACATTTCACATGAAAAATACATAACTCCTTATATACTGGTCCAAATGACCTGAAATTTTAACCACATGCTATTTTCGGGTTCAAGGTCATACATTCAATTTTTCAGATTTTTCTGAGCTAAATAGAATTTACAGAAAATCAAATACCTATTTCGCATGCCATTCACAATTTAGTTGACATGGAGTTTACACATCATGCATTTTTACCACTTACTGTTTGAACAGAGACTACTGTTATATACATGATCTGAGAATACAGAATTACCCTAAATCATACAACTATAGATCGATCACCACAAATCATTCTTACATGCCTTTTTATTTACCGAACCGAATTTATTAGCATTTATACAAGCATGGACAATTTACCAAATTGAGTATACATATACTGATCTACTAATCTCATGATCTGACAAAACTGAGGCATTCAGACTAATCCTAATCATGAAACATGGATTGGCAAGATTATCAACAAATCATGCTTACAATTCACGGAATACAATTTTCTAACATCCACCACCACACATCACACTCATCCACACACCACATTTAACAATATACATAGTGTATAGGGTTACCATATATCCTCATCACGGAAACCACACCGAAAATAGTTGTATAGAAAGGGTAGAACAGGTCACTGTTCTGTCCAGAGGAACTTGGCGGCGGTCTTTGGCCGCTGACTCAATGTCAGCGGCATGGTCGATGGACGCCAAGCATGATCTCAGCGTCCATTGACCTTGCCGTCAATGCAGGTCTGTGCAGAAACACAGACCCGAGCTCTCAAGTTGGGTGAATGTGAGGGTCTAGGACTCGAGGGAAAAAATACAAAAATTGTAGAATCGACCTAGACACATACGGGGACATTATGGTTAGGTCACTTGCCTTTTAGAAAATGCTCCAAGGATCTAAGTGCTCGAGAAGCCCTCCTTGGGCAGTCCCAAGAAGGTGCAATGTCCTCCTAGATCTTCTTCCTCCGGGCTCCTGGATGGTCTCCACACCAAGGGGATGTCGGGGAAGCCTCCTCCTTTGCTCCAGCTATCCTCTTGTCGTGGAAGATGGCCGGATCTAGCTCCAGAAAGTCGGATCTTTGGGTGCAAGAGTGGGTTTTCTCACAACCTAGAACTAGGGTTTTTCTCCTGGTTTCTCTCTTGCAAAGGTGAAGAGAGGGGTGGGAGAAGGCAGATCCGGGTTTAACATGTGGGAAGACCTCTCTCCCACTCACAGGGTGACAAGACAGCTCTCAGAGCCGTTGGGGACAGCTCCCCAATGGCTGAGCTTTCTTGTTTCCGGAATTTCTGGCTCTGCTGCGCATGCAGGCCAGAGAAATAGGCGTCCATATCGTTAGACGCCAGGATTAGTGTTGGCGTCCATGTCTGGACGCTGACACCACCTCAACGGCTAGGGGTTGACGCCAAGATGGCCTTCGGCCAGAAGTCTAAAATATGCAGAAAACCATGCATACCATGCATATATACATGCAATATGTATATGGTAGTATCCATACTATCACCATTCAATACATGCATTATTTACATATAGTATAAACACATGCACACGTAATTGTACTAATTAATACGTACGTAAGTATGTATATACATACACAAGCACAATTATACACACACAAATACAAATAATGCGACAGAAATTCGAGGGCCTTACAGTACTGATCCCTAAAGGTATATCGGGTTTTAAGGGTACAACCAGCTCGTCGGCAATGGACGTGCGACAAAGCCAAGAAGACTTACAGAGGCCTTGACAAGGAGTCCCTGGTCCAGTCAGGAGTCTTCCCGATGGAGAGGTGGTCCATGTAAAGAGAAAGTGTGTAACGAAAACGTTATCATGCCTCGAGTGCTCGAAGGCAGAGGGATGCGATAACGGTGTACAAGTGTGCGAATAAAATGAAGACAAGTGTCATTTAAAATAATAGGGAATTATGTAATTAATTTCCCTTAATTACCAGATACATTATTGAATAATTTAATAGAGTCAAATGTCAAACATTAATGTTAAATATGTGCAAGTGTAATGAAATCAAGAGAGCATGAATAATCGTGTACATGGCCTTTAATTAATTAAATATATATAATTATTGCCCATTATTAATTTATTAGGTCGAAATAATTATAACAAGGTTTAACCATGGGTAAATAAGGGGTATATAGCATAAACAATAGGGGCATGGGTGTAATTAATAGTTATGGCAAAAATTCTGGAAACGTGATCGGGGTCTCCGTCGCGATCAAGTCGCGACGAGGGGTCCAGGCGCGACAGCAAGAGAACGCGACGGGGGTGCCTGTCACGACTTCATGTCGCGAAGGGGCGGTCTGGCGCGACAACCGAATCGGCCGGCCTGGCCCGGTTCAGGAGTGGGAACGTGACGGCGCGGGCCGTCGCGTTAAGGTCGCGATAGTTCGGCCGACCGTGACCCCTCTGAGGTCGCGACGGGTAGGGCCATCACGACTTCAGAGGCGCGGGCCGACCCAGAAAAGGGGATTTTCCCTTTTTGGGTTTTGGTCCTTCCCTCCAAAGCATGATACCGAGCTCTTTTAAAAATCCATATAAAAATGCACAATGATCCAAATTATGAAACTAGTTTTAAATGAAAGTAGACTAATAGATCTATCAACAAGCATGAGTAATTAAGAAATGGACAAGGTTTGTGCATGCTTTAACAAGGTTACATTTTGTTGACCTAAACATGCACATGCATGAAAGAATGATTTAATTGGCAACGAATACATGATGAAAATTAGGGCAAATAGGGGCGTTTGAAAACTAGGATCATGTGGTATCTATGAGAATTATTTTAGGACATGGGATCATGTATAAATGAGGATTGAACACAAACATGATGGTTCGGGCACAACATGTTAACAAAAATTTTGGCATTTAATTCGCCCTCATGGAAGAACGAAATAGAGCAAAATCAGAGCACTTTCAAAGGGGATCATGAAGACAACCTAGGGTAATTTTTAAACGATTTAAGCTTGAGAGATTGCCTACCTTTCACATGTTTAAGAAATCCTAGGACTTGATGAGGAAAAGAAGATAGAAAAATCCTTGCTCCTAGCCTTCTCCACCTTGCTCCTTTGTCCTCCTGCCTTTCTCTTCGTCTCCCAGAACTCCAACCTCGTTCTAAGGGGTTGATAGGGCCGAATGAGAGTTGTATGGGTTGCTACAAGAGTCCATTCTTTCTAAAACTCCTTTCTTTCTAATACATCCGAACTTTCCTTATTTATCACCTAATTTCTCTCCTTATTTAAAGTATTTATCTCACCCTTATTTAATTTATGTATTAATTAACTCCGAATTTGGCTTAATTATCTCCCATCTCATGATGGACTCTTCATATTTGGGCCCAACTATTCATGTTAGGACCATTAGTAAAACCCATGACTAATTTAGCTAAATGGGTATAAATTTAATTCTATTTATTCATCCTTTATTCTAATTTAAATCTATTTATCACACTTATTCAATAATTTTTATTTTAATTTATTTTAATATTATTTATGTCAATATTTCTAACCTTCATCATTTGGGCTCTTACTCTTGGCCCAATAAGTTATGTGAGCTTAATTGTACAACCCATGTTCTTAATGGGTTTTAATTATATTTTTATTAAAGAATTTATTCATGGCCAAGATTACCTATTGGTCCGATTATCATAATGGGCTATTAACCCATATTATTTAAAGTCTACTCAAATATTTATTTTAATTTATAATCCACTTTGGCTCATAAAATAATAGGTTCTCTGACTTATTCCTTAATTACGCTAATAAGTCGCATAAATTCTTAAACTTGGTCTAAATGATTTTTCTATGCCCAAATTTTTTGATGGGTCATTAGAGAATATTATTTAAAGTATAACTATTGTTTTTACAAAATTTGTATATGAGTTTTTATGCATAAAATAATGGCATGTATATATTTTTTAACTAGTTTGATTTATTATTTGATAAAATTTTTAATTTATCTATATTTTCTAATTAATGAATTTTCTGGGGTACTACAATATCCCTAAGAGTTCTAGAGTATATGAGAGAGAAAGAGGAGAGTGAAAGGGTGCATGTATGAGAAGAGATGGAAAATCTATCTTGAGTTTGGATGGAGAGTCTTCTTTTGAAGTTTGCTCATTTTAAATATTCATCAAGTCACAAAACTAAAAAACAAATAAAACAAGCCATTTTCCCACTATATCTCAACAGTACGGTACTGTACCTTCCCCCCCCCCCCCCCCCCCCCCCACTTAAGGGACCACCTTTAGGCAACTACACTGCAAATAGAACATATAAAAGGATCCGTGGGATTGGCAGAGGAATGGTGTAAAAAGTGTTGGGTAAATGGGGTGTTAAGGGGTAATATAAAAGAAAGGTAAAACTCAAGGTTGATAAAGTAAAAGGTGTATCAAAAGTTGTTCTAGTTTGTCTTTATGTATGGAGTCTTTAGTCCAACATAGGATACCCTCAAGGAGATATGGAACTTCATAACCCTAAGAGTCCATAAGACTATGTCTTATAGATAATGGTGGGGTTATACTAAACCATATCACACACGCGCGCCGCCGGGCCAGGTCGGGTGCGCGGGTGTGATGGCGCGGTCCAGCCGGCTTGACTTGACACTTTTTTACTTCTTCATTTTGCGTTTTGGCTCTTTCTTGGAGAGATTGGAGCTGTTTTGGGCCAGTTCTCTTAACGGGCCCATTGTTTTAGTGTGCGCGGGCGTTAGGTGCTTCGTACGGTGATTAGTGAAAGGTGCGCAGAATTATCTAAAGCAGTAATCTAGAAGGGGGGTTGAATAGATTACTACCAATTAAAAGCACTATGACCTCCTTTTTGATTCAACACTGACTTATCGAAATCTTAAACAGATGTGTATTGAATTCAAACTATGGTGTGTGTGCAAGTTGTGATTAGAAACTAAGCAACCTATCTAGCGTGTGAACAATCATTCGTGCCTACCAAACATCGATTGTAGAAACGTGCAAACCACAAGGCACGAAGATTTAAGGTGGTTCGGAGTACACAACTCGTGTATCCTACGTCCACTGTCCACACACAAACGCAGAAATACTACTTATCAGCGAGTTCAACTCTAAAAACACACACACAAACGTTGTCTGATGTAAACACGCAATCAGAACAACAACCCACATGTGGATCAAGCACAAGGCATGCTTGAACCACTACCACACACATAGATATTGAAAAGTATGGAAGGAAAGAGTTCTGAGATATAGAAACCATCCAGATGTGAACTCTTCGTGGTGTCATCCGAAGAACTCAAGCTCCGTGTTGATGATGATCAGATGATGGAGAAGCTTGAATTGTGGACAGACCGACTTCAACTCCGCTCGTGAGATGGATTTTCCTCGAACAAGATGGAGAGTTGAGCAGAGCAGCAGAGAGAGAGCCATCCTTTTGATTTTGCTAGGGTTTTGGTATGGAGGCTTCTTGCTGCAAAAATATCTTCATATGATGTATATATAAGGTGTCCAAGTATGGAGAGTCGTGCTTAAAGGAAGCACCCCAATACAAATCATATCTGAATCTCGTATCTGACTTTTCTCTACGTCTGTCGACATGCACTTGAGTTGTCGACACCTACTGCAGACTTCTGATTTCCAGAACCATGATGTTGTTGGAAAACATTATCTGTCGATAGGTGATTTACTGGCTGTCGACAGGCAACCTGTATCTGTCGACAGGTGCATTTCAGCTGTTGACACATATTGCATTTTAAGTGTTTCCAGTAGCTTGTTCGTTCTAGATGGGTCTATCTGTCGACACATGCCTTGGGGCCTGTCGACACATGACCACATGAAGTGCTTTTGAAGGTCTTTTGCACTTGTCTTTGGTTGCTTTTCTTGAATGCATTCACACCTACATTAACATTCATTGTAAGTGAGATATATTGAATACATTGGTTATCAATAAAAGCATTATTTCATTTATTCATTTCTTCCATGTATTGACCACAAATTTGTCATGTTTCCAGCATTTACACAACATCAATTATGTCACACATTATCAAAAACATTTATGCACACGTCATCACACATTGTAACCCAACATTCTCCCCCTTTTTGATGATGACAAAATTTACAATTGTTATTTTCTCCCCCTTTTGACAACATTCAAAAAGACAAATCATGCACACATGGATAAGAATGAAGCAAAGAACCATGTTTTCAGTCAATGATCAATAAGTACACACAGTTACAAAAAGGACATCCATTGCATGAAATAAAGAAAAGTAAAAGAAGGGAAATGACATAACTGACAGAACTAACAGACTCATGAACCAATCCTAGTGAAAATAAAAACCAGATGACCCCAAACTAAATCCTAGACTCTCTAGACATCGTCATTCCCAGGAGCAGGGGGATAACGGAACTCATGAAACTCAGTAGAGAGTCGGGGGAGCCGATGCTGAATTTGAACGTGAGTATCAGCAAGTGCATCCATTCTAGTGTTGACATGCACTGTCAGCTGATCAAAGCGGGCATTGAGTTGATCAAAGCCAGTAGTAAAGTGATGCTGCATTTGGGCGAACTGATCTGCCATGAATGTTGCATATCCGGAGCAGCAACCTGTGGTGCGGGCACTTTCGGAACTTCTTCATCTCCACCCTGAGCATCCATTGGCTCAGCAGAGGAGTCTTCATCATCTGCATCATCTTCAGCTGACTCCTCTTCCACATCTGGCTCTTGACCCCTAAGAGCCTTGGTAACTCTCCCGTCAATCAACTTGTAGCCCATCCTATGGGCAGCAGTGAGATCATAGGAGTTGCGGGATTTGAGAGTAACCAGCTCTCCTTTAGGAATGTTGATGCCAAGGAAGGTAAGGAGAGAGGTGGTATGGCAAGCGTAGGGCATCGACCTCTTGGGATTGCAAAAGCATTGCTTGATGAGGTCAAGCATTAGAATAGGCAAATTAATATGCTCACCCTTTAGGAAGAACTAGAAAAGGGACTTGTGAACCACGATCACAAGCTCCCGACTACCATCCTTGGGGGCAATGAGGGTGGTGAAGATGTGATGGATGAGACGGTGAAGTGGAGGGAAGGTGTTTGCATTCAGCTTGACATGATCCTTGGTAGAATCATATGGATGGAGGGTGATTAGGTTATAGTACTCCGACATAGAAGAGTGGTCGACAAGAACGTCAACACTGGAGTTTGGAATTTGTAGAGCATGACTAAGGAGGTTGGGTGTGATCTAGAAGGAGGTACCTTTAACCATGGTGTAGAGATTGTCATCCACAGCCGTCAGCCCCATGTTATTGAAAAACTCCGTCACAGCGATCGGGGAGCATCGCTTGTGGGAGTATAAGAAGACTGTCCAGCCCTGGGTGTCGAACAGGGGCTGCAGACCTTGGAACATGTCCTCCAGAGAAACGAAATCCACGTAGCATGGCTGCATGAAGTGCTGGAAGATGCCTCAAACCCTGGTGAGATGGAGACCCTGAGGAACGATCAGCTCCGGCAGACGGTCGTCTCGGCGCTTACTCCTGCGCTCAGCTGGTGCCCTGGAGCCCTCACCGGCTTCGGGTGAAGCATTGCATTGTAGTGGCACATAGCTTTTTTCTGGGAGCCATGGGAGTGGAAAGGTCGGAGTGGGGATGAACACGGGAGAGGAGGAAGATAGGAGGAGGAAGAGGAGAAGAAGAGAGGGAGGCTTGGAGATTTCGGTTCTGGAGAAGAAGAGGGGTTTGGGGGTTGATATAGAAGAGGATTCACCTTTTGGAGGAATGTGAGGGGGTGAAGAGTGGCGTTTCCCCCTTTGGATGTATTAAAAGAGGTTTGAAGGAAAAGGGGGCCTACAAAATCCAGCCAAAAGGCGTGCCGGTTGGGCTTCAGAACCGCCCAGACAGTCGGTTGTCGACAGGTGCCTTGTAGCTGTCGACAGCTACTGGCCAGAAGTGTCCCAAAAGGGGATTTTGACAGAAATTGATGGGAAACAAGTGTCCACATTGGATTTTAAGGTTCAGAACTGGTTTATACGCATTGCAAAGTGTCATAAACACTAGAATTAAGACACATAAAAATTCTACAATGGTTAAGAGATAATACTCTGGAATCTTAAGTTATAGTATTTAGAATACATCGTTCAAAAACATATGAAAATAAAATAACCCCTTTGAATAAAACCGTTGTAGAAAAACATGTTCCTTTGTGGGTGATGTTCAGTTTGTGCATGAAAGTAATGTTTACATGAGCAATTAATAATAAACAACATATTGCCCTTGATTTAAAAACATGGAGGCTTCACTCTATTTCTAGCATTAAATTATTATTTTTGTCAAGTTAATGTGGGAAAAGTGATAATTAGGATCACTTACACCTTTTGACGTGAAGATAGACATTTGGGATGCCCGTATCCCCAGTTACTCAGTGTGAGTGACCTTTATACCATTGTGCAGAGATAATGAATAGATTTTTTGATGGTAAGACAGACATTTGTGATGCCCATGTCTCCGGTTACTCAATGTTGCTCATCATTGCTCTGCCTTTGTCCCATTTCATATAATTTTTGTTTGAACTTTTGAGTTTAGAAATAGGTAGCTTTTCTCCCCCTTTTTTTAATTTGAAAATCAAGGTCAAAGGTTATTTAGGTCAAAGCCAATGTAAAAATATTACTTTCAATACCTTCTTACTTGTCAATCCATTTTAGAAACATGATAATCCACAAGGGAGTTATTCAAGTGAGTTAGGTTAAGGCATTAGATTTGGTCAATGTGTTCTAAATGACACAACCTGTAGCACCCCATAAATTTTAATTACATAAAAAATTCAAAATAAATGGAAATAAATAATTTCCATAATATCAGAGTATTTTAACATACGTATCATTATCGTATGTGCTAAAACACGTAAGAAAATTCCGTAAAAATTATAAGTCAGCCCCAAACATTGTTACTAAATGTTTCACAAAAAACGTTGTGCCAATAAAAATCGTATTAGCCAAGTTCAAAGTGTTTCGCGACTTATTATCGTAATTCATGAATAAGTTGAAAAATCCTTATCACGCGTACTTGGATGAGTCGGAAAATTAAATAAAAATCATAAACGGACTTCAAATAATATCCTCTAATTACCCATTAATAAATTTGGGTCAATAAAAATCATTTGGGCTAGGTTTAAGAGTTAAGGTGACCGATTATCCAAATTAGGAAACAAGTCGGAAAACCGTTAACACGGAAATACGACGCAATCAAAAATTTAAAAAAGTGTGGGAGGGACTCCTAACATTATATTAATGACCCAATATCATAAGCGGGTCAATGGACATCATTTGGCCCAATAATCAGATAAAGCTAGAAAATGCATGGAAATTCGTAACTCTAAATAGACTGAAATTAGAAGAGGCAATTTGAGTTGAATTGGGATGCAATCATGCATTCTTGGCAACCCAATTCGTGCCTATCTATGGTGGGAGATTTCCTAAAGCCTCACACACTCTAAGGGGAAGGAATCCTCAAAAGATAGGAAACTGCCCTGTCAAAACTGCAGCTTAGCTTTCCTAGTTATAATAGGACTCCTAAAACACCATGGTTGCTTAAATACGCTTCACCAACCCTAGGAACGAGTTTTAGAAATTGCTGGGGTCGTGTGGAGAAGTTCTTGGTGGCTGGGAGAAGGAGATCATCCACACTAAGCCGTTCTTCTTCCCTGTTGTGTCTGCTGCGATCTGCACAACCATCTTCTTGAAGTCGACCAAAGGTGAGTCAAACCTAACCAAACCTTGCAAGGCTATACCCCTGGAAAGAGGGTCAAGGCTACGTTCTAACCCAAGTGGAATGCCCAATTCCATGCAGTATACACGGAGCAGTAAGCATTTTCCTCCAAGTGGTCTGAACACGGGTTTTCTGGAAAAATGAGACTTCTTCAACCCATAAGGTAGGTTTTCTCGGCCAAACCTTAATATATCATATACCAATATGTAGATTATCAAGTGAACTTTCGTTTCCCACTGGTTTCATCGAATTCTAATGAGTATATTTTGAGTTATAAGCGTTTTCCCAAGTCGCGCACTGTTAGGGCTTTTTCTGTTCTTCATATCATGCCCATGATTCAAGACTGAATTTGACTAAACTTCCTTCACAAAAGATTTTCTACTGGAAGTGACGATCAGTGTTTATGTTGGACGTTTTGTCCAAAAGTCTTTGGTTAGAGAGTTACAGGCATGGGAAGAGAGTCACTGCATGATACTGGGATTTCGGGCTACACTTGACTTTCTGTTCTTCATATATTTTCTTGGGATTTGAGACCGAATTAGATCAAACCCTCAACATAACAGTTTTCTATACTAGTTGTCCTCTTCATCTTTAGTGTTGATGTTTTGTCTAAATGTCATTATTTAGAGAGTTTAAGAGGGAAGTGAATCACTGCATGAGACGTGTTTTCTGGTTACACCTGACCATATGTTTTGTTCTGGAAGGGCCACTAGTGTCGACACTACTTGAGGTAGTGTCGACACACTGTCCCAAGACAGCCCAGAAATGTTTTTGGGAAGCTCTCTAGTGTCGACACTACCTCATCTAGTGTCGACACATTGTCCCAGTTTGACCCAGAAAGTTCTGGGAAGCTGATCTAGTGTTGACACTACCTGATCTAGTGTCGACACACTGTCCCATGTTTTCCAGGAGGTTTTCTGGAACCTGTCTCTAGTGTCGACACTACTTGAACTAGTGTCGACACTACTTGACCAGTTTTCATGTTTTTGCTTTGTGTTTGAAGCATGGTGTCGACACCAGCATGGGTTGTGTCGACACTACTTTGCAAAATATTGCATGTCTTGGGTCTGTTCATTTCATAATGTCTATTTATGGCTTAAAAGTGTTTAACCCATTGAAAAATCTTAATTACATGAATATTATTCTAATTGCTTTCTTAATGAATTGATCATACATGAAACTTATGATTTACTCTTGTTACCATTCCAGCTTGATTTAAATGAAAATTTTATCTTAAAATCTTGTAAACCCATATATAGTTAAATGCATTGTTTACTGCATGCCGTCATGTTAAGTATTTTCCGTGAGTTTGAGACCGACGGATTGTGAATTTACACATGTGCATCTCTACACACTTATACATCTAGGGCGTGCACTTCCTTCTCTTCTTGTTCTCGTGAGTGTGAACTGTCATCTAGACTAAAGCCATTAATGTAAAGATTGAACTAATTGTAAATCTTATCGTTCAACTTGTCGAATTTATCTCTTGACCATTGTCCTCATGGAATCATGTTCAATTTATATTTCTTCTCATCATCATCATGAACATGACATTACACATGCTTACTTATTGAAACTCTCATTGGCCATTATTAATGACTGTGGTATCTACATTTGAAATTTTACATGAGATGGCTGATAGGGCACGGCGTGTGTCCAAGGGCTCCAGTCTAGCCCCAATGACGGAGAGTCATAAATATACTGTTAACCATGGGGTATAATGATTACTGGCGTTGCATCTGCGCTGGGAGTACTTTCTTACTTGTTGAATGTTAGATACATAACCACATACACGTGTCCTGGTGTACATTCTTGATGGATCTTTTCTTGGTGTACATTGGTATCTACGTGCCTGATTAGTGTTACTTGAACGTGCTTGTGCAATCTTGCTTGCTTGCTTGCGTGATATGGCCATCCTGCATTTATTGCAACTAGTGATATCTTGTTTTCTTGAAAATTATTGACATCAAGTGAAATCTTGTGTGCTTGTACAAAGTGATCTATTGCTAGTTCTTTCTTGTCATCTTGTTCAAAAATCTTATTCTATCTTGTTCACTCTATCCAGCTTGTTTTATGCATCATGTTTTAAAACTGTTTTATTTGTACTTGCATATCATTCATCGTACTTGCCTAGTTCTAAAATGTTAATCACTTATATCATTGCCTGCACATTGAGATATAAATCCTACTGGGCTAGTTTGCTCATCCCCTACCTTTTCCCAATCTAGGTGACTATGAAGTTCAAGAGGAAGAGCAAGTCGAGGATGGGAATGCATCCGAGTGATGAGCGTCTTAATTATGAGTCTAGTTATCGTAGTTTATTTTGAGAGTTAGAATATGTAGTAGGAAGTGAGGGGTAAATGTACTTTCCTTTTTATTTGAGTCTCAGTCTTGTACTAGTTTCCAATTTTTATAAGTTGAGTTGAAATTGAATACAATTTTTATTGAGTTCATCAGTTGGGCCCTATTATGATGTTGTATTGATACACATTCAGTGCGTGCTAGCTAGAGGCTTATTTGCCGACTATCCACGTCTCAGGATATCGACCCGAATTTTTCGAACTAATATCCGCTGCGTAATTCTCGGGACGTGACATAACCTAGACTCATATAAGAATATTATTTCAAAATCATTGTGATTTAATCAATGTCTTTGGTACTGTGTGAGTATGAAAGATTGTAACTTCATATAAATACCCAATTCTCCCCTTGCATCAATAATATGAACACACTCATAAAGAAAGGATGAGGAAAGATGAAGAATTCATAGAAAATGTGTATCTATCGACATCAAGTCTGTGCCTGTCGACAGGTACGGAGAGCTAGTAGGATGAAGTTTCTGGGAGAGGCTATCTGTCGATAGGTAGAATGGGGATGTCGACAGATACTAAATTTCTTCAGAAATTGGGTTATGGGAAGGCTTGGCTGTCGACAGCTGGGATTCTGGATGTCGACAGGTACTTGATAAATCAGGTTTAAGGCTTTGAATTGAGAGAGATTTAAACCATATGATTGAGGGATAATGACACACTGAATATGAAGGGTATCCCTAAAAAATTTCATTCACCTAGCCTTAACTTACTCCCCCATAGTGTGTGCATATGATGACTCATCATTCAAGCAAATCAATCAATGATATACACATTCATACCAAAAGCAAGCAAGCAACAAAAAATTGATTCTTTTAAGGAGATGCATGTGTCAAAACTAAAAGAAACCAATTACCCCATTATTAAGTTAATGACCTTTATGTATAAGAAGACTATGGATACTTGGCGGAGTATATTTACTCATGCATAGTGATAGTTTCCAAACAAGCTTAACTTGTTTTTCCACATATCACCATTTGATATGCCATATAGTCACTACACACAAGGAGAATTTACTACTTAATTTGGTACTGGATTCATTGAATTTTGCACAATCCCAATTTTCTTCTTAGGGAGGTGAACCTATGTTTTGACAAAGGTTTGGTGAAGATATCAACCAATTGTTTTTCAGTTGGAATGAAGTCAAGTTCTAGGTTCTTGTTGGCTACCTCATTTCTCAAAAAGTGATGTCTTATTTCAATGTGTTTGGTTCTTGATGTTGAATTGGATTCTTTGAAAGGTTGATAGCACTAGTATTGTCACATAGGATAGGTGTGCATCCAATGTCAATATTGTAATCACACAATTAACTTTTGATCCACAACACTTGAGCTGCACAACTTCATGCAGCAACATATTCTGCCCCTGCAGTGGAGAGTGCAACTGAGTGTTGCTTCTTGGATGCCCACGAAACCATGCAACCATCGAGGAATTGACAATATCCACTAGTGCTTTTTCTATCAATTTTACATCAGCATAGTTAGCATCAGAATATGAGACCAAATTAAAACTACTATCTGCTGGATACCACAAACCCAAATCATATGTACATGAGAGATATCTGAAAATCCTTTTAACTGCAACCAAATAGCTTTCCTTTAGACTAGATTGATATCTAGCACAAATGCAAACACTGAATTGTATATCTAGCCTACTTGTAGTAAGGTAAAGGAGAGAGCCAATCATACCTCGGAATTGTTTTGCATCTACCATTTTACCTTTATCATCATTTTCTAATTTCACACTTGTGCTCATTGGTGTAGAGGCTGGCTTGGCTTGTTCGAATTGAAATCGTTTCAATAACTCCTTGACATATTTTTCTTGATTGATGAAGAAGCCATCTTCATATTGTTTTACCTTACATTTCTGATTGTTGAAGGACCTGGTTGGTCTTGATCTTGAGGATATTGCTCTTGAGGAATTTGTTCTTGGGGATGTTGTTCTTCAAGAATTTTATCTTGTGGATTTTCTTCAGGCTTGTCGACAACCTCTTCATGGTCTGTCGACAGTGGCTTTTCATCTTGATCTTCAAGTATTTTTCCTTCATCATCATCATACTTGGAAACATTTGAATTATTAGTTTTTACATGATACTCATAAAAAACAACATGTGGAGTCTCTTCCACAGTTCTGTTTTTATTATTATACACTCTATAAGCTCTAGAGTGTTCTGAGTATTCGAGAAAAGTACATGGATCACTTTTGGCTTCAAATTTATCTAAATCAACTTTGTCATTGTTATGGATAAGAACTTTGGAGACAATGATCCTGAAGTACCCAATACTGGGTTCCTTACCTTTCAAGAGCTCAGACGGGGTTTTCTTCATAACAGGTCTTACCATGGCTCTATTGAGGATGTAGCATGAAGTGTTCACTGCTTCTGCCCAAAAGCTCCTTAGAAGTTGGCTTTCGACCAGAAGAGTGCAGCCATTTCCACCAAGGTTCTGTTCTTTCACTCCACCACTCCATTTTGTTCCGGAGTCCTTGGAGAGGAAAACTTGTGATCAATACCTTGGTTCCTGTAGAAGTCAAAGAATAAATTGTTATCAAACTCTCCCCCATGATCAGTGCGGATTGAGTGTATTTTGTTTATGTTGCCATGCTCAATCTTGTTGAAGAACTCTTGAAATTTTTTTCAACTTCATGTTTGTGAGCCTGAAATTTAACCCAAGTGAACCTAGAAAAATCATCTACAATGACAACCCAAAATGTTTGCCATTGAGACTGAGTGTTCTTGTAGGTCCAAGGTTTCTTGCAACAGTTCATAAGGTTTTGAAGTAATTATGGGAGCATTTGATTTGAAAGACTTTCTGGTTTATTTTCCCTGTGCACATGCATCACAAAAACTTTCATTTTTATTGAACTGAATTTCAAAAGTCCACTTACCAGTTTCATCCTCATGATCTTGTGCAAAACATTGTAACTTGCATGGCCTAACCTACGATGCCACAAAGTCAATTCATCTTGCTTATTTGCAACAAGACATAAATTTTTGTTTTCTGGTTCTTCTAAATCAACTAGATAGATGTTATTCACCCTTTTTCCAGAAAACTTGAGACTTCCTATTTCTTTATCAAGAATTTGGCATGCATTTTATTCAAAGATGACTTTATGGCCTTTATCACACAATTGGATAATGCTAAGAAGATTGTGATTGAAACCATCAACTAACACACATTGTCTATTGAGTTAGAGGCATACTTACCTACCTTACCTGTGCCAATTATTTGGCCCTTATTGTTACCTCCAAAGACAACTTGACCTCCATCTTTCTCCACTAGCAGATAGAATTTTTCTTTATCGCCCATCATATGCCTCGAGCAGCCACTATCCAAGCACCATTTGTTTTGATTTTGGGCTGCTAGGCATTCCTCCATAGATGGATCAGACAAGAGGTTTTGGTACCCAAATTACTTTGGATCCCAATCTTTCATTCATGCCAAAAAGTAAATGCTTTGGAATCTAAATTTTTGCATTTCAACTTGCACATATTATTCCAACATTTTTTTTCAGTATGGCCAAGTTTCTTCCAACAGTTGCATGATGGTTTTCGAGTTTTTACAATTCTCTTACTATTGTATTTGACTTGTGATTGTTGTTGGCCTTTTTGATGCTTGTTTGGCATTCCTTTTGCTGCAAATTTCTAGGCCTGTCGACAGGTCTCTTTGGGTCTGTTGACAGTTTTCTTAGTTTGTTGAACAAATGAAGTTTTTTGTCTGTTTTGAAATTGTTTACCTTTAGCTTGAGCATTCTTGCTTTTAGTTGGAGCTTGCTTACTTGTACTTGGATTGCAATCAACAAAAGATGTGATCAATTTTTCTCCAAGTTGCTTTTTTTTTTCTAGTTGAAATCCAAGCCCATGCCTTGTTACATTTGTTTTAACTGCCAACACTGCATCAAGATTCTGTTTTCCTTTTACAAATCTCGAGAGATCTTCTGTTTTTCCTTTCAATTCCTCTTTAGCTTTTTCCATCTCTTTTTGGATCTCTTTATTCTCATGTTGTAGAGTTTCTACAAGTGTATTTAGGACTTGTTTTTCTTTTACATTTTCTTGGAGTTTTTCTTTAATGCAATCTATTTCAGCAAGATGGCTTTCCTTTTCAATTTTCAGTAACTCAATTTCTTTAGATAGAATTGCAATCTGATCATCATTAGATATGCTATAACAAGTGAGGTAATCTTCTTTTTCAATGCTTTATTTTCAGATTTATATTCACGGTATTTTTCAAACAACAAAGTATAGGCCTCTTCCCAATCATCAATAGTGTAATTCTCAAAGGAAGAGTTTACCTCATTGGAGTCCTCACTCCTTGCCATTAAGCACTAGATCTCTTCCTCTCTAGAGCTTCCTTGAGCGTTATCCTCTTCATCTTCGTCACTCCAAGTCGCCATCATGGCCTTGGCTTTCTTGAAAGTGAACTTGTCCTTCTTCAACTTCTTCTTGAGTTCTGGGCATTCACCTCTCATGTGCCCTGGTTTCTTGCACTCATAGCACACTGTCATGTCAGATTTTTTGTTAGAATCAAATTTATTTGAAAAATCTCTTTTTGGAAGAGTTTTGAAGTTACCTGAACCTTTCTTTTTGAACTTGAGGATTTTTTGAACTGTCTAGTGAGCATGGCCATTTCATCATTCTCACTATCGCTAAATGGTTCAGATTCATCACTTTCCTGTTGTACCTCGTTCTTGGAACTTGATGAACTTTTGTTAGAGGCTTTTTAAGCAATGGATTTTCTAGGATTAGCCTCAGTTTCATTTCTTTTCAGATTTATTTCATAGGTCATCAGGGATCCTATTAACTCATCCAATTTCATTGTGGAAAGGTCTTTAGAATCCTCAATGAAAGTGGCCTTAGTATGCCATGATGATGGAAGAGACCGAAGTATCTTCCTAACTAAGTCACTCTCATTGTATTCTTTCTTAAGACCTTTCAAACCATGATCATGAATCTAGCAAATATGTCTGAAATGGTATTTTCATTTTTCATCTTAAACATTTCATATTCAGACACTGACATGCTAGCTTTGGTTTCCCTTACCTAAAACGTACCTTCGTAAATAAGCTCCAGCTTGTCCTACATTTCTTTTACTGACTTGCATATAGAGACCCTCGAATATTCTTTAGGATGCACGACGCACTGCATCATGTTCAAGGCATTCCAGTTGAGGGTTCCTTTGCGGATTTGTTCTCTGGTCTAGGTGTCCTCATCTGCGGGAAGCTCATATGGACCCTTGTTCACAATTTTCCACAGCTCATAGTCTTAAGCTTTAAGAAACACCTGCATACGATTTTTCCAGTAGGTGTAGTCAGTGCCATCAAAGAAGGGAGTCCTAGACACTGAGTGTCCTTCAGCCATAAATCCCTTGTTAGTTTCCATGAGACCGAATTTCTCTTGATCGTGAGATCAAGCTATTAAAGCAGTAAATCGGAGAAACCTCGCTCTGATACCAATTGAAAGGTGCGTGGAATTATCTAAAGCAGTAATCTAGAAGGAGGGTTGAATAGATTACTACCAATTAAAAGCACTATGACCTCCTTTTTTATTCAACACTGACTTATCGAAATCTTAAACATATATGTATTGAATTCGAACTATGGCGTGTGTGCAAGTTGTGATTAGAAACTAAGCAACCTATCTAGCGTGTGAACAATCATTCGTGCCTACCAAACATCTATCGTAGAAATGTACAAACCACAAGGCATGAAGATTTAAGGTGGTTCGGAGTACACAACTCGTGTATCCTACGTCCACCGTCCACACACACACGCAGAAAGACTGCTTATCAGCGAGTTCAACTCTACAAACACACACACACATTCTTTGATGTAAACACACAATCAGAACAACAACCCACACGTGGATCAATGACAAGGGACGCTCGAACCACTACCACACACACAGAATAGTGAAAAGTATGGAAGGAGAAGAGTTCTGAGATGTAGAAACAAATCTAGATGTGAACTCTTCGTGGTGGTCATCCAGAAGAACTCCAAGCTCCGTGTTGATGATGACCAGATGATATAGAAGCTTGAATCGTAGACAGACCGACTTCAACTTTGCTCGTGAGATGGATCTTCCTCGAATAGGACGGAGAGTTGAAGCAGAGCAGCAGAGAGAGAGCCATCTTTTTTGATTTTGCTAGGGTTTTGGTATGGAGGCATCTTGCTGTGAAAATACCTTCATATGATGTATATATAAGGGTGTCCAAGTATGGAGAGTTGTGCTTAAAGGAAACACCCCAATACAAATTGTATCTTAATCTCGTATGTGACTTTTCTCTGCGTCTGTCGACAGGCACTTGATAGCTGTCGACACCTACTTTAGACTTCTGATTTCCAGAACCATGATGTTGCTGGAAACATTATCTATCGACAAGCGATTTGCTGGCTGTCGACAGGCAACCTGTATCTATCGACAAGTGCATTTCAGCTGTCGACACATGCTGCATTTTAAGTGTTTCCAGTAGCTTGTTCGTTCTGGATGGGTCTATCTGTCGACCCATGCCTTGGGGCCTGTCGACACATGACCACTTGAAGTGCGTTTGAAAGTCTTTTGCACTTGTCTTTGGTTGCTTGTCTTGAATGCATTCACACCTACATTAACATTCATTGTAAGTGAGATATACTGAATACATAGGTGATCAATAAAAGCATTATTTCATTTATTCATTTCTTCCATGTCTTGACCACAAATTTGTCATGTTTCCAGCATTTACACAACATCAATTATGTCACACATCATCAAAAACATTTATGCATACAGAAGTGTTTTTTTGACACTCGAGAAGAGGAACCGCTCGCCGTCCTGTCGCCCTCTCTCTCTCGTTCCCCTGACGACTGCACCTACCCCGCCCCGACGTCGCCGTTGTGCCTCCGTTCATCGCCGCTGCACGGTCCGCCGGTAATCGGTGCACGTTCTTCATTCCCTATTTTCCCCTTCTCCATACAAGATGATTAGATTACATATAGCATGTTTGCGAGATTTGAATAAGTGCGATTTCTAATCTCATGATGGTAGTCGTTTCCTGGGAGGAGATTGCCTTACCCGATGCACTATTCTTGTGGGGGTGATATCTTCTCTAAGGGGAGTCTCCTTAGAGGCGCTGGTACTACATCCATATTGCGTTCATTTATTTCTGATTACAGCATGTCCATTATTGCAATTAATCTCATGTATACTATCTTTCGGTTCTTGTTATTTGGATTGTTTCCATATACCTGTTTACTATGGTTGTGCGTGCACATGTGTGTATCCGGTGATTGCCATGATTGTGCCCTATTCCACGTTATTTTCATAACAATCTTAGAGAAGATATATATCATGGCAACCTCTTCAATGGGTTTTAGAGTGAGGGTAGACTTGTCTAGGATGCCCGAAAAGTTTTCTGGGCAGCACTTCAAGCGTTGGCAACAACGCATGAAAGTGTGGTTCACCATGGTCAGTCTAATCTCACTGATTGAATCAGATCACTGTGGTATGGATTGATGATCAGTCTGTCCCCACGAAATGTTTAAATATACATGTATTTTGGTAATTAACAAAACCTTATCAAAGTTCTCTAAGTCTTAAGTACAGGAAATACTCCAAGGCCAAGGTCAATCAAGCCAATATTGGTAAGCATTATTTTTCTGAAGCATTAATTATTTCTAGATCATATTTCTCTAAGTCTACATCGACTTCTGTTGAAAGTCACAACGATTTCAATAGAGATATAACGATTTCTTTATAAGACTAAAAATGGTGTTTCAATCAAGTCGTTCCCGTAACGATTCCTTAAATTATCACATCGATTTCTTTAGAACTCGTAACAACTTGCCCGCCGTAACGATTTCGTAAGTTATCATAACGAGTTCTTTAGAATTCGTAACGACTTGCTCGCTGTAACGATTTTTTAGAATTCACAACGACTTGCTCGCTGTAACGATTTCTTTAGAATTCGCAACGACTTGCTCGCTGTAACGATTTCTTTAGAATTCGCAACGACTTGCTCGCCGTAACGATTTCTTAAGTCATCATAATGATTTCTTCAGAACTCGCAATGACTTGATCTCCGTAACGATTTCGTAAGTTATCATAACGATTTCCTTAGAATTCGCAATGACTTGCTCGCCGTAACGATTTCTTAAGTCATCATAACGATTTCTTCAGAACTCGCAACGATTTGATCGCCGTAAAGATTTCGTAAGTTATCATAACGATTTCTTTAGAATTCGCAACGACTTGCTCGCTGTAACGATTTCTTTAGAAATCACAACGACTTGCTCGTCGTAACGATTCTGTAAGTCATCATAACGACTTCTTTAGAATTCATAACGATTTGCTTCGCGCAACGATTTCTTTAGAACTCATAGCGATTTACTTTGCGCAACGATTTCTTTAGAGCTCATAACGACTTGATAAGTGTTCATAATGATTTCCTTGTTGAACACATAAACTTACTTTAACAATTTGCTCTCTATAATGACTGGTTAGTATTCATAGCAATTTTATAAGTCATATAGACAATGACTTTATGGTTTATATTGACTTGACATTTATCTTATCTCTTAAAGCGTTGAATAGTCAAAGTTTTCTCTTATCTATCTGACTGTTGTGCATTTAATAAAGACTAACGTATCTATGCATGCATGCAGATGATATCCCTTTTCTATTGTGCATATTCTGTCAACATCTTTTAGAACAAGCTATTTGGCATTACTATTTTGGTGAATACTCACATCAACGTTTACTGACAACAAGATACAACCTAGTTGTCTACTGTTCAAACATTTAATGTGTGCAGGGTCTTAAGACATTCTGTCATACAACGTTGGACCTTATAGACACCAGAAGACCCTATCTCTTTGCGTGCTCAAATAGATAAAAGATTGTTAAAGCTTCCAAGTGTCAAGTAGTCTAACGTCTATCAACTTAAGAGACAACGGTTACCTCAACGGCCGTATTTCAAAAGAAGATATAAATACAAGACAGAAGAGAAGAATGCAAGCAACTTAGTAGTGAACAAGATCTCACATACGAGCATTCAAATCCTTCTGAAAGAAGTCTAGAGCCAAGAATCTCATTCCTCATCACCTTTAGCTCTTTGCTCTTTGTGCTGTAATAGAATTTCTAAGAGAGCCAGTGTAGTTCTGAGAGTGTGCCTTGTTTAGATCTTTTGCTCTCAGTGTTTGTTGCTTCAGATCTTGGCTTGTAAAAGCTTGATATAGGGGCTTGAATTCATTCTATTCTCTCTATGGTGTTTCCCTTCGTGTGTGAAGGAAGACCTGGTGGGATCCAGGGTGCTGTTCCCTTCGGTTGTGAAGGAAGACCTGGTGAGGTATCCAGGGTGTTGTTATTCCCTTCTGGTGTGAAGGAAGACCAGCTGAGCTGGGTGTTGTAGTGTCCATAGGGGGACTGTACCCTAGTTAGTGAAAACCTGAGTTGTTGCTCAGGGACTGGACGTAGGACTCCTAAGGAAAGGAGGTCCAAACCAGGATAATTCCTTACATTGTGTGATTGATTCTTTGTGAGTTTGAACCAACATCGAAGATTGTTTTGTGTATACTTTTACGTACAGGTGTCACCTAAATAGATTTTTGAAGACCCATTCACCCCCCTCCCCCCCTCTAGGCTTGTCACTTGGGCAACATGGATAGTAAGATCCTGACAGTGCAAAGGGGGTAGAAGAGTGGAAGGAAAAGGACAAGTTAAGGCATGGGTGTATACTCACTATACTATCTGATGTCCTCTTTGATGTTTACAGTTTCTCCACCTTCAGAACCACTAAAGCACTTTGGGATGAACTTGATCGCAAGTATAACACAGAGGACCAAGGTCTAGAAAAATACTCTGTGGGCATGTTTCTCAAGTTCCAAATGGATGAAAATAAACCTGTGGCGGAGCAGGCTCATAAACTTGTCCTTATGCTCCAAGGTCTGGTTGAGGCAGATATGAAAATGCTTGAAAAGCTCCAAGTCATGTGAATCATAGAGAAATTGCCTAGATCTTGGGAGAATTTTGGGATGTCCCTTAAACACCGTAAGGAGACTATTTCTCTTGATGATCTGATGAGGGCTATTGCTATAGAAGAGGAGCATAGAAAGGAGAAACCTTGTATACCTATTGATTCAAGTGCAAACCTAGTAATGAGGCATAAGGGGAAAGAATCTAAAGGCAAAACCAAAGTTTATTCCACTTTACAGATGAAACCCAAAGGAAAGATAAAGAAGAAGAAGGTACTAGGAGAGTGCTGGACCTGTGGTCTGAAGGGTCATATGCGCAACGATTGTCCCAAAAGGAAAGAGAAGTTGCTGAACAAAACCCAACTGACCAATCAAAATGCAGCCCATGTCAATGTTGCAACTAGTGGACCTTCTTCTGGTGATGAGTATGTTACTCTTAATCCTTAACTATTTACTATCTATGAACCAAATGAATGGTTGGTAGACAATGGGGCAAATGTACATTTGTGTGCTGACAGGTCTAACTTTGTGTCTTATCAGGCCACCCATGATCATTCTGTAACGATGGGGAATGGGAACACTGCTAGGGTGCTTGGAGTTAGACGAGTGAATCTGATGTTTTCCTTAGGATGTGTTTTTTCTCTTTCCCTAGTGCACCATGTTCCTGGTGTTAGAAGGAACATTTTATCTGGTTTTGTTTTAGTGAGAGAGGGTTATGAACTCAACTTTAAATGTAATAAAATTGTGATACTTTATTTGAAGTTTTTTATTGGTAAAGGTTATCTTTCTGATGGATTGTTTAAAATTTATGTGGATCATGTGTTAAATAGAAACTAGATGATACTGCTTCTAGTTCTATTTCAGTTCCTGTTGCTTACAATGTTTCAGATTCATCTAATTTATGGCATGGATGTTTAGGTCATCTTAATTTCAATTCGTTGAAATGGATGATGAACCTAAAATTGATTCCTAAGCATGTTATTAAAAAACAAAGAAATGTGATATCTGTGTACAGGTCAAACTACCTAGAAAACCTTTTCATTCTGTAGTTAGAGATTCAGAGATTCTGGATCTGGTGCATTCAGATATCTGTGAGTTTAATGGTGTGCTAACTAGGGATCATAAGAAGTATTTTATTACCTTCATAGATGACTATAGTAGATATTCTTATGTGTATCTTCTCAAGTCTAAAGATATGGCTTTACATTAGTTTATCATCTTTAGAAGGAAGCAGAAACACAAACTAGTCGGGTTCTTAAGAGGTTGAGGTCTGATAGAGGAGGAGAGTATACCTCTAGTTTGTTTGCGGAATTTTGCCAACAACATGGCATTGTTCATGAAACAACTGCCCCATACTCTCCATAGTCTAATGGGATAGCAGAAAGGAAGAACCGTGTATTCATTGACATGGTCAACTCTCTCTTGTAGAGTTCGGCACTACCTAAGTATATTGGGGGGAAGCATTGAATACAACTTGTGTTATTCTGAATCATGTTCCCATAAAACATAAAGATAGTAGTCCAATTGAACTTTTGAGAAATAGGAAACCTAGTTTGAAATTTCTTAAAGTGTGGGGGTGCCTGGAAAAGGTACTTGTCCATGAGCACAAGAGAAAGAAAATGGGACCTAAGACAGTTGACGTTGTTTTCCTAGGCTATGCTAAAAACAGCTATGCATACAGGTTTTTGGTTATCAAATCAGAAATTCCTAGCATAGATGTTAACACCATAGTCGAGCTTCGTGATGCTACGTTCTTCGAAAATGTATTTCCCATAAAGACTAGTTTACCTCAACATCTGTCTTCTGAGACTGTAGCCTCTACATCTGATTCTATTCCAGAATATGTGGAAAGAATGACAAATGTGGGGGCTGATGCATCCAGACTTTCTTCTAATTCCAGTGATCAAGAGGAAGTTGAACCAAGGAGGAGTAAAAGACAAAATGTTGCTAAGGATTTTGGAAGTGAGTTTTGTAGACACCCGATTCTAACTTATAAGTTGAACTATATTTCTTGCTATCCTAGTGAGCCCCTAGTTGGTCACTCACCTTGAGCCCATCATTAGCCTTGTTTTGAGCCCATTAACAACTCAAATTTCCATGAAATTCTGCCCATTATCACTTGGAGATAGTCCTTAGGCCTAAATAACTCTTACTCTTTCATGAGATTGGCTGATAATTCGTAAATAATTGATTTTATTGATGCGTCGTATCGTAGCGCCGCGTTACTAGATCGCGTCGCCAGAGGCCGCCGCGATAGCCCATGCATATTCATGCACGTGGGTATACTGTCGCGACGCCTAGGTCCGTCGCGTTAGCAAGTCGCGACCCTACGATACGTCGCGACTACAGCCACACATGCAGGCCTCTACAACCACCTCCTATTTTCCCTCCTATGGCTTTATCCCTATCTCAAAGCAATATCTCAGCCCCTTTGGGCGAGGTTTGAGGCTTGGGGACTCTCTTGGAGCTCCCTTGGACGCTCTCACATGAATTTTAATGGGATTTATCTCTCATTTGGATTATTAATCATTTTAAGGGGATATTCTCTCTCAAAAGTCTATGAAAGCAAGGCCCCCTCTTCATGGACGGGGGGACCCCCATTTTTATCTCAGAGAGCTGCCGAATTTTCCACTGACCTGTACTTAGTCTCGGAGCTCTCCCATTTCCTCTCCTTCCCTCACATTCCACCTCACAAAAGCTTGCTATTTCATCATCCATGGAGCGTGGAGCGTGAGGACGGTGATTCCTATCTTTCCCAGAAGCTATTGCATGACATTTGGGACGACATCCATGCCAGGGAGTCGCCCTCATAGGGCTCATTCCTCTCTCCTCCCCTTTTCCTCGATTTCTTCATGCATTTTATTTTATTTCTAGATAGGTTGCATCCCTTCCCATTCCTATGTTTTCCACATACCCAAGGGGTATAAAAACCACCCCCAGGTTCGTTCCCACCATGCTTTCTCTTTTCTTTTCATTTTTGGAATACATACTACACTTAACTTGTTCTAATAGGGCTTTTCTTGTTTCCTTTTGTTTTGGCAGGCACCCAAGCGAGATCCCACGAGGAGCTGTCATCCTCTGGCCGGCTGGAGGACGGGAAGAAGGTCCTACTCATCATCTCCCGCACAGAAGAGAATGCGATGGGGGAGGGCGACGCGACAAAGAGACGCGTCAAGGCCAACCGACGCGTTATCAGCGTCATCGCGATAGGAAGCACTACCGCGACACCAGGTCCATCCCTGTTCTCTTTCCTTTTCCTAGCATAGTTAGCCCACGTCATTTTCTTTTATTTAGGCAATTACCTAGGTGGCGATTACATCCATGTTTCCATGCGTACATGTTTGCGTGTTGAGGGGGGGCACAATCCCCGTGATTATACCTTTTGGCGATCACGGTGGGACCTTCAGTGCTACCCTCGTGGATTGAGTCTGCCTGCTTGCCATGTTTCCTTCCTTGTTTGTCTTCTTAGGGCCCTGTTAGTCTTTTGTTCCTTTGTTTCCTGCGTTTTTTTTGCCTCTCTGTTTGTGTTGCGGTGTATCGTGGGGACGCGATAAGATTGCGTCGTCCGAAGGCGACGAGATAACAGGTCAGTGTAATTCTTCCTCTATCTGCCTTATCCTGCTTCTATGAGTTCATGCATGCCTGTTGTATGTTTCTGTGCCATGTATTGTCGTGTTTTTGGGTGTTAGAATCCTGCTAGGGTTCGAGTTTTTCCTTTTCTTTTCATTTGTAAGTTTTTGGGACCTATCGCGGCGTAGTGCAAGGACGCGACCGGGTCGCATCGAGGATAAGCATCGCGTCAACAGGTAGCCCTTGTTTGTTAATGTTTTCATCCATGAATCGGTTTCTGGCTGCTTCATGATCCCTTCTAGATTAGTTTGGTGATTTTGCGCTCATATCATCTGTTAGGGTAGTCTGTTTGGCTTTGTGTTTGTGACTTATTTCCGCTTTCGGGCTTCTGTTCTTATCGCGGCAGGCCATCCTGTCGCGATAGGGTCGCGGTGTACCCTGCCGCCGCGACTCTGCCCGAGAGCTTGTAAGTCACCCTGCTTGATCATTTTTGTTACTTGTGCATACATTTTGGGCATTTAGGCCCTTGCATACATTATTGATCCCATTGTCTAGGTTCCCCCTCGGTTGAGTGAGCCCTCTCACCTACGAGCACTCGTAGGCTGACTCGGGCCCACCTTCTGAGGACCTCCGTAAGTCCTCGTGACCGTATGCACGTTGCGGTTCACCGGGCCGATTGTACCCGTCGCACCATTAGTCTGAGCCACCCCTCGCATGTGAGTGTGTACCACCGTTAGTTACACCGGAGGACTCGAGTTCATTCCTATTAGGGTTCACTTGGCTGAGTGATATCCCTTAATCAATTCATCTAAAGTTCAAGTGCGAACTTTTAGTAATTTGCGCGTTAATCATGACGACTTGAGTGCTTCGGTTCATCCCTTCACCTCTCAGTCTTTCTTGCTGTGTTAGAGTCTTGGTGTTGTCTGTATCACCCATTGATTGTTTGGGGGTGCATGCGTCTTTGTTTAGGGAGATCGAGTCAATCCCCTCCAATCCTTGTATTTTATCATAATCCTTTGTTCGACATGGACCAATTCCGGGTCCTTGCCGACGATGTCCTGCCCATCAGGCTCCTCGAGGATGTGGCCCAACCCTCTACGGCCATACTCCCAGGGCATATCCAACCTCCTCTCATTATTGGGAGTCAATCCTGTTAGGATCCGATATTCGGTAATGGCAAAGCTAGAAGGGGGGGTTGAATAGATTTGCAGCGGAAACTTAAGCAATTTAAAAATTACTTCGTATTAAAAGATCTACTCAATCAAAACCCCTTTGATCTGATTCAACGTGTGTGAATAAATCAATAAGTAATGTGTAGACGAAATCCCTAGGCATGCATCTAGCGCAACATAATGCAAACCACAGTGCACAAGGGATTTTTAGGTGGTTCGGAGATCACACCACGTGACTCCTACGTCCACCCCCCACACAGTGAGGACACACTACTCAACAACTGAGTACAACACACACACGAGCGCACTGGCTCAACCACACACACACTAGATCAGGTTCACAACAGATCAGATCCTCTAGCCTTGATCTGATCCACACACCACGTTGTCTGATGCAAACAAGCAATCAGAACAACAATCCACACTTCCACAACATCCACGTACTGATCTCAAATCAGTGCACACACACAGATATATGAAAGTAGTGAAAAGAGAAGAGTTTTGAGATGAAGAATCAAATCCCGATGTAGATCTCTTCTTGTTGGTCGTCCAGAAGACTCCAAGCTTCGTCTTGACAAGTATCAGTTGATGGAGAAGCTTGAACCACGGACGAACCGGCTTCAACTCCGCTTCGAAGGTTGTTCTTCTTTGTTCTGGGCAGAGAGATGAAGTAGGGTAGCAGGAAGAAAGCCTTGATCTTGACCTTTGCTTAGGGTTTGGTATGGTGGCTCCTTGCTGCGAAAATAGCCTCATATGATCCATATATAGTGGTGTCCAAGCATAGAGAGTCGTGCTAAAAGGAAACACCAAATATAGATCATATCCCGGCCATTAGATCTTCAGAAAACTCCGTCTGTCGATAGCCGACTTGCTGCTATCGACAGGAACAGACAGTGTTGCAAGATCCAAAAGACTGGGCTTTCTGGAACAGATTTCTGTGTGTATCTGTCGACAGGGCACTATTCATCTGTCGACAGGGCAGTGTATCTGTCGACAGGGCACTATTCATCTGTCGACAGGGCCTATTCATCTGTTGTCAGGGCACTATTCATCTGTTGACTATTCATCTGTTGACAGGGCACTATTCCAGCAACTTGTCTTGTTCTTTTGCACTTGGATTTTGGGCTTTGTCTTGTGTACATTCACACCTACATTAAAAGACATAATTAGTGAGATATAATATGAACATATAAAACATGTGTTTCATTTGCATCCAATTGTCATTCTCATCATGTTTCACACATTCATAACACATCAATTTTGTCTTGTTCATGAAATGTTCATCAGCAAAAACAAACATAACATCAATTAGTATTGCTCATCATCAAAAACATTTAAACACTTGTTGTAACCCAACATTCTCCAATATGAGAACCCAACATTCTCCCCCTTTTGATGATGACAAAATTTTCAATTTATGCACAATTGATGTTTCTCCCCCTTTTGATAACATTCAAAAAGATATGAGTGCACACAAGTAAAAGAATGAAGCAAGGAATTGTGTGACCACATAACTGAATTGTGAAAGATATGAGTGGGGAATGAGTGTTCAAATGAGATTGCAAGGTTGAGAATAGGTTGATACCCACTACAAAATGTCATAAACACTAGTATTAAGACACATAAAAATTCTACATTGGTTAAGAGATAATACTCTGGGATCTCAAGTTACGGCATTTAATACATCATTCAAAAACATATGAATAAAATAACCTTTTTGAATAAAACCATTGAAGAAAATCATATACCTTAGTGGTGATGTTCAGTTGGTAAATGAAGGCAATGTCTACATGAACAATTGACAATAGACAACCCATTGCTCTTGATTTAAATCTTGGAGGCTCCACTCTATTTCAAACATTTGAACAATTTCTTTTGTCAAGTTAATGTGGGAAAAGTAGTAATTAGGATCACTTTCACCTTTTGACGTGAAGGTAGACATGAGGGATGCCCGTACCCCCAGTTACTCAGTGTGAGTGACCATCATACTATTGTTCAGAGATAATGAAAAGACTTTTTTACGCGAAGACAGACATTTGTGCTGCCCATGTCCCCGTTACTCAGTGATACTCATCATTGCTCTGCCTTTGTCCCATTTCAAATACTTTTATGAATTTTTGAGTGTTTGAAATAGGTAGCTTTTCTCAACTTTTTTTTTAACACTCAAGGTCAATGGTTATTTAATGTCACGGTTAATGTAAAACATTAAGTTCGAAAACCTTCTTACTTATCAAACCATTTAGAAACATGATAATCCACAAGGGAGTTATTCAAGTGAGTTAGGCTAAAATCATTAGATTTGATCAATGTTTTCTAGATGACACAACCTAGACTCAAGCATAAATACTAATCAAAATCATTGTGTTTAATTCAATGTCTTTGATACTATGTGAATATGAAAGGTTGCAATGAATATTAAGTCCAAATTCCCCCCTGCATCAATGATATGAACATGCTCATGAAGAAATTATGAAGAAGGATGAAGAATTTACAGAAAATGTGTATCTGTCGACAGCAAGAATTGCCTGTCGACAGATGCACACAGGCCTGAAAGGCTTGGTTCTGGGAGAGCATGTCTGTCGACAGATGTGATAGTGGCTGTCGACAGATACTTGAGAAAATCAGTGTTGAGGCATAGAATTGAGTGACATGAAGAACAAGATTTTGAGAAGTAATGACACAATGAATATGAAGGGTTTCTCTCAAGTGTTTCACTCAACCTACCTTGAACTTACTCCCCCATAAGATGTGCATGTGATGAGACAACATTCAAGCATGTTATATATACATTCATGACAAGCATTTGCACATAGATTTCATGAGCATTCATGAGCATATGAGCACTTTCAAATTTACTCCCCCATAACACATGCATAGTAAATGTATCAAGCAATTCACACGTTATTAAGCACTCAACTAGCCTTATGCATTGCATGACTTTTGGTACTTGGCGGAGTATTTTACTCACGCATAATGATAGTTTCCAAACAAGCATAACTTGTTTTTCCACATGTCATCATTTGATATACCAAGAGGTCATGTGCACAGTTATGCAAGCAAGATGGCATGATTCCAATTGCTAAGAGGCATTGTCATGTGGGGTAGCATTAAGGCACATTTTGCATTGCTCAGATAAAGGTAAGAATCCATTTCAATTTCAGCAGTTCAAATATGAAGTGATAATGAGATTTTACCTGAACAGTCTTCAATCATAGTCATAAAAAAAAATTTACCTTGTTCTCCATCATTTCATGCCTTGCACAGCCAATGTCATGAATCCATTTCAATTTTTGGCTGCAAGACACCTCAGCGTGTTGATCAAGCTTGTTTTGGGACCCACACTTGTTTGGGTCCTGCAACGACATTAATGTTAGGATATAACAAAGATTTCAAAATCCAAAGTGATTTGATTTTTGGATTTCTGTTGTTTTGTGCAGTTTTCCTGTTCATAGATACATGAAATTTCTGATCTTTATGAACATGTTTATCCTTGTGTGTATGAACACATGGATATTATGGAGCTTTGAAGCATGCACAACATCATGATTTTTATGAGAGTGTTGATTTTTCTTCCAGCAGAATTTAGCAAGATGACCAAGTTTATTGCATTTGTAGCAATGGGTTGAGCATTTACCTGGAGCTTACCATAGTGTGATTGCATTTTCTAGAATCTCTGAGATCCTTTAGAGTACCTTGATCACCCTGGGTTGAGAAGAAGGAGGTGGTACCCTTTGGTATCTCTTGGCATGATGTGGAGTTGGAGATTGCCTTGAAGCTTTTTGAGCTGTTGGAGGAGTTGAAACCTTGTACAATCCTGCTTTCTTTTTCACTTCCTTTTTCGGATTTTCAGTTGTAACACATTCTTTCTAATTGCTGCATTTTTGTTCAAATTTTATTTTGTTTTTGAACATTTTTCTTATTTTTCACAGAAGCAAGACTTGTGTTTTTCAATTCATTTTGAATCTCTATTTTTTTCAGCTTTTAATGCAACAACTTCTTTTTTTGAAGTCTGAAGCTTGTTTAGCATGACATCCAAACCATTTTTCATTTTGTTCTTTTCATTTTCAAATTGAGCAATTTGTTGTTCCAGATCAACAATTTTATTCTTAGAATTGTTCCATTCGTCATTTAATGGTCTGTCATGATACATGCATTCAATCTTCTTTTTCAGATGATTATTTTCCTCAATCAATTGGTTGCATTTCTCTTTTATTTGATGATCATGAGCCATGTTGGAGATTTGTTTGATCAATTGATCATTATCAAATTTGAGATTTTCATTATGATCAATCAATTTTTCATTTTGATTTTTCAAATCAGAATTTTCAGATTCCACATGATCATGATCTTCTTTCAACTTAGAAAACGTGATTTCATAGTTTTTGACTTCCTTTTCCAATTTTCATTCTCCATTTTCAATGTTTCATTTTCTTCATAGAATGCTTGAGCATTATCAATTATCATTTCATTCTTTTCCAAATTTCTTTTAGCTTCTTGTTTTGATGTTTAACAGTTTTAATTGTTTGCACATGTGCTCATAGCATTCTATCAATTCATCATAAGATATATCATTCTCTGAATCAGAATTGGATATTGATGCATCAAGTGGATCTGAATTTGATTTACCTGATTCTTGAGAATTTCTTGACCTTTGACATATGTGATCCTCTAGAGTCGTCTGAACGAGAAGAGCCTCTTGAGCTTCCATGAGCCATGTAGCAATTTTCTTCTCTTATCTTTCTAGACTTGCATGTTTTCATAGAGGAGACCTGCATTTTATCAACATGATTATCAAACTCAATAATCATTGGTCTATTTATGATACTCGAGAACTTAGACATATTTCTGAGTATGTGTAGATAAATAAACCAACCAACAGAATCAGATAATCAGATGAGAATCAGAATTAAATATAAACCCAATCAGAGAAATTAACCACACATAAACAAATATGCCAAATCACAATCGATGAACAAAAAAAAACTGCTCTGATACCAATTGTTAGGATCGGATATTCGGTAATGGCAAAGCTAGAAGGGGGGGGGGGGTTGAAT
Source organism: Colocasia esculenta (assembly GCA_014218235.1). Taxonomy (NCBI): domain Eukaryota; kingdom Viridiplantae; phylum Streptophyta; class Magnoliopsida; order Alismatales; family Araceae; genus Colocasia; species Colocasia esculenta. The sequence goes on from CM024762.1 coordinate 112,793,232, forward strand.
AGATTTGCAGCAGAAACTTAAGCAATTTAAAAATTACTTCGTATTAAAAGATCTACTCAATCAAAACCCCTTTGATCTGATTCAACGTGTGTGAATAAATCAATAAGTAATGTGTAGACGAAATCCCTAGGCATGCATCTAGCGCAACACAATGCAAACCACAAGTCAAACCACAGTGCACAAGGGATTTTCAGGTGGTTCGGAGATCACACCACGTGGCTCCTACGTCCACCCCCCACACAGTGAGGACACACTACTCAACAACTGAGTACAACACACACACGAGCGCACTGGCTCAACCACACACACACACACGCTAAATCAGGTTCACAACAGATCAGATCCTCTAGCCTTGATCTGATCCACACACCACGTTGTCTGATGCAAACAAGCAATCAAATCAACAATCCACACTTCCACAACATCCACGTACTGATCTCAAATCAGTGCACACACACAGATATGTGAAGTAGTGAAAAGAGAAGAGTTTTGAGATGAAGAATCAAATCCCGATGTAGATCTCTTCTCGTTGGTCGTCCAGAAGACTCCAAGCTTCGTCTTGACAAGTATCAGTTGATGGAGAAGCTTGAACCACGGACGAACCGGCTTCAACTCCGCTTCGAAGGTTGTCTTCTTTGTTCTGGGCAGAGAGATGAAGCAGGGCGCAGGAAGAAAGCCTTGATCTTGACCTTTGCTTAGGGTTTTGGTATGGTGGCTCCTTGCTGCGAAAATAGCCTCATATGATCCATATATAGTGGTGTCCAAGCATAGAGAGTCGTGCTAAAAGGAAACACCAAAATATATCATATATCCCGGCCATTAGATCATCAGGAAACTCCGTCTGTCGACAGCCGACTTGCTGTTGTCGACAGGAACAAACAGTGTTGCAAGATCCAGAAGACTGGGCTTTCTGGAAACAATTTTTCTGTGTGTATCTGTCGACAGGGCACTATTCATCTGTCGACAGGGCAGTGTATCTGTCGACAGGACACTATTCATCTGTCGACAGGGCACTATTCATCTGTTGACAGGGCACTATTCATCTGTTGACAGGGCACTATTCCAGCAACTTGTCTTGTTCTTTTGCACTTGGATTTTGGGCTTTGTCATGTGTACATTCACACCTACATTAAAAAACATAATTAGTGAGATATAATGAACATATAAAACATGTGTTTCATTTACATCCAATTGTCATTCTCATCATGTTTCACACATTCATAACACATCAATTTTGTCTTGTTCATGAAATGTTCATCATCAAAAACAAACATAACATCAATTAGTATTGCTCATCATCAAAAACATTTAAACACTTGTTGTAACCCAACATTCTCCAATATGAGAACCCAACAAATCCCGTCCTCCTTCTCCTCCAAGGGAAGATGACCCCCATTCACAATTTAATCAGCTTCTCCCCCATCTCACTCCGGACCAAGTCTGAGAATTTCTGGCCACTGCAAAGGGAAAGCGACCCCTATCTCCCCCGTTCAGAATTCAGCCCAACCGGCAGTTTCCCCCGCCCACATCGCTTCAGCACCACACCTTTCTTCCTCAGGGGCAGACCCTACACCCCTCCGTCCGCGGGCCATCCATTTTTCAGAACCAAGCTACCTTCCAACATGAGAGGTCTGACCTCGATACCCTCCAACTTCAGCATACTATACAGCCGAGCCTGCTTCCCTCGCCCGTGAGAGGTCCCATACTTTTGAGCAACCCCGCTCCCTTGTCTCTACACACCATGTCCAGACCCCCTCCGACTTCTTCGCAGAGTGGGCAACTATGAAAAAGGAGCTTCAGGACCTCAGGAGGCAGATTGACCCTCGGAAGGTAGCCGACATTTCTCTCCCGTCTTTCTAGTATCTCCGGGTTCCACCCCAGTCAGAGCTCCCTGTTTATCAGAGATACTCTGAGGTAGGGGACCCTTATGTTCATTTAAAGGATTTTGTATATGAGTCTGCACCGCACAAGTATGACCGCCACCTCATG